>MU132441.1:12931-23239 GCA_015039395.1 Ceratobasidium sp. AG-I | reverse complement strand
ACTGCGTTGTTCAAGTTTGGGATGGTGCTACAGGTGATACAGCTCGCTCTCTAGATCTGCTAGGGATATCTCATGCTGCTTCGTTATGCTAGGTTGTGCTAGTCGGAACCTTTCCTCTAGGTAACGTCTTAGCGAAGGCAGGTGGAAAAGGCGCATACATAGGGGTGGGTGGAGTGGTGCTCGTGCGTGCCATGGGGGAGATGGTGTTTGTGTAAGTTGACAACTCACTCGCTAGCATCCTGCGTAATTCGAATGATGAGTGCTGATTGCTTGAACAGCTGTAACATGCTTCTTGTTAGACGTTGTGCGCCATCTTCCCGTGCGCTCGGCACAGTCAACGGCTTGGCTCAGATGGTAGCCAGCGCATCACGTACCATCGGACCCGCGTACTCGACGTGAGTTTATCACTGACCTAGATAGGAAATTTGCACGTGAAGCTAATATGAACATTTTCACTCTTCTAGTTCTCTTTTTGCATTCTCTATAAAGAGTAACATACTGGGCGGGAACCTAGTATGGGTTGTGCTTGCATTTGTTGCTGTTTTGGGCTGCATGGCCGCTTTCAGACTTCCGAGCGATCGTTCGACCCCTTGCCTAGAGTCTGAACTTGGGTCGCCTAATAACTCGGACTCTGATGTGCAGTAGCTTCCCGCCCAGACGTTTCGGATGTGAGCAAGGTTTGAGAGAAAGGAAAAAAAACCTCAAATTCTCCTCGCTCTGAAACTTTAGAGACTTAGAGTGCGTTTACGCATTGAGCTCATCTAATTAGCGTTCGAACTTAGTTTTATCAGTTTTCTCTAATAAGCACAGTAGGCCAGGCGCTGTCAAAACTACTTTGTTGCGCACTTGAAGTACTCTATTGAGAAATATACAAGACATAAACACATCATGAAAGGTCGTAAATCAAAACTATAGCTAAATCCCAAAATCAAGAAAATAAACTAAATCAAATCAAATCCTCGCACAGTGTGATGCAGACCCATATATCACGGTTCGCCCGCCCTCTTGTGTACGTCTGCCCAGAATCCTTTCCACCGATGTTCTTCCCCTCGTTCTCTTGTGTTTGGTAAGCCTTGTGTGCCCTCGTTGGCAGTATCTGAAATTGGTGTTTCTTGTTGCCTCGCCTTAGGGTATCTGTGACCGCCAGAGCTCTGCGACGTATTGACGCCAGCGTAGGCCACCCTCTGCGCTCTCGACACTCGGTCCATCGCCTGTATTAGCGACGGTGTAGCAGGGACCAGTCCAGGAGTTGGCATCTGTATAGGTCCAGGCGCATACACCTCGGCGTGTCCACCTAAAGCAGTCCGAGGAGTCGAGCGATCACGGCTGGACGGCCCAGAGAAGTTGAGCGTGCCAGTCGAAGATGACATTGGCGAGCGGCTCCCTGGCAGAATGGGTGTCCGAATTCGATCATTCATGCTCGTGATATCTTGACTCTCATCGAGACCTACGCCGACAATTTCAGCTTCGGTCGATTTGATCGAATCGCTCCGTTTCAAGAAAAGCGGTTTCCACCGTTTATCGTCCTCCTTCGACGGCTCGATCCTATGCGAACCCAAGTTCAGCTCAGGACTCCGCTCCGCGTCCTTGTCCCCATACTGAACTGGCCCGTTTCCTGGACTCGGCGAAAGCACGGGTGGCTGGAAAGCACCTCCTACGGTGCGGTACTTCCGTACCTTCTCCGGCCGGGGACTGACGAGCGTTGTATCCGAATGGTTCGTCGAGGTCGTCCACTTCCGCTCCCCCAAAGGCCTACGTTGCTTTTCACCCTCGCCAGCGTCTGAGTCCGAGTCCGAATCATATCGATTGGCCGCAAAGGAGCCTGGAACATTTGGTCGAAATAGCGGAGGGGCCTTTGCGCCTGGTCGAATCGCGGTCGTACTTTTGGAAAGCTCCGATGCAGATGGGAAGAGAAGCGGCTTTTCAGCACTAGGTGCTGGAACGGGAAAGTGTAATTTGTCCGCGATGCGTTCCCAAAATGGTTTAGCCGGCGTAAATGTTCCTGTTCTGGACGACTCTGGAGGAAACGTGGCGGCGTATGCTCCCAGGGTTTTATCCCAAGCCTATGCGTAGATATTTTTAGACTAGACCTCAACGTTGTCAGAGTCGACATACCTCATCTGGATCTTCGCCTACTCGTCGTTTCAACCACCAGTCGCATGCCGCACCAATCATCCAAAGGAAGTAAGCGGCCGCAGTCAGCCCTTTAGCCTTTCCAGTTCCCCACTGGAGTTCTGCAGAATCCGAATCGTGCAGTAGAATGAAGTGTAGCCACGCGTTACCCCAGCTTGCGAGTTTGGTGTTCGTAGCCGTACTGCCAAGGATAGCACATGCGTTAATGATACCGGCGGCTCCAGCGGCAGAAGTACCAATCCGAAGGGAGATATTTTGAATACGAGGATATGGGAGCAGCGTGCCAACCGTGAGGGGAACGATAAAGATCAACGTTAAGATAAGTCGAACGAGTAGAGAAGGGTGTAGCGAAATTGAAAGAATTAGTCCAGCGCATGCGCTACAACCAAACACCTAAATTTAAGTACCAGCGCTTTCGGGGTGGTGTACAAACGTACCCTCCAAGTATCCCACCAAGAGCTAGTGAAACATATTTCCACCGTCCGCACACCAATGCCAAAGGAACGGACGAGAACAGCCAGACCACTAGGAATGCCGGGGGGCTTAGTCTAGCCGTTTCGGTTTGATTCAGTACGAGCAGGGATACAAGACATGATAAATGCGCTGCGTGGGGGTTCCATTTTATTCAGCAATTTCCTTTATTTAACAGAGAGACGTACCTCCAAGTGCCCATCCAATAGCCAAACCACCCACTCCAGACCCGAGTCGATAGAAAGGTGCTTTCTTCTTAACGTCAGGAGTGCTCGCGAATGACCTGGTTCGGTCCAAAGTCAAGAAGGTACCGGCAAACAGCAAGGCTATTGATATGAACAACAAAGGCAGCGCATAGACCAATTGATACGGAGAGCGTAGAATGGTAGAGACTAGTAGTTATGAATCAGCTACCGCTCAAACACGCAAAAATTATACTCACCAGTGATGAAATTTGAGGTACGCATCCTGGTCGTCAGTTCCACCTGTGCAGGTTCGTAGATTCCGTGCTTGCGTCGTGTTCGTTAGTCGTAAGTTCGTATCATGTAGGTCGTGAATCGTTAAGCTTCAGCAAGCCGCAGTGAGTAGTCTATTGCCCTACACAGTCAACTCGGAGTCTAGCAGAGACGGTGGTAGGAATGACGAAAGGCAGGATAGGGGTCGATCACAAATGAGTTTGGCTTTGTTTGCGCGTCTGGGCCAAACATCTCGTCTCCAGGGATTAGTAAGCAAAGCTAAAAATATCTGTTCTTCACACATGAGGAGTAAAACAATCATTTGATTTATACAAGACATTGCAATCCACATCACTGCAGAACATCGTCATTAAGCCCGTCTACAGCATACCCACCAAAACATTATCAGACATTAAAAAGCGCTTCTCTTCCTCTACTCGTCGTATTTCTTTTATTCCATCTAGCCATCTACTTTTGCTCTGCGAGCGTCCTGGCAAAGTTGAAGAAGTTGACGCTCGTGCCGTGCACACCATACTTGTAGATAAAGTGTGCCGCGACCCAGCTCGAGAATAAAGCGCGCTGGTATGGCTCCGGCAACCGTTCCAACAACGTATCAAGCCCAACCTGCTTGACAAGCGTCGAAGGGATCGCACGGCCAAGCACACCACGACGGCTTCCTACGTCTTCGAACAAGTCGGACGATTCGAGCTCGGCCTGGAGGTCATTGAGCGTTCCAGAGAGCTCGTCCGAGATGAGCGTGCGCGGCTTGGAGCCGTTCAGGCGCGTGTGTTCTCGTTGGATGCATCCCGCCTCGAGTGACGCGTTGTCGATGATGATCTGCTGGATGTCGCGCACGTAACTCTCGTAGAACGGAGTAGGCTTGCCGTCTTTGAAGATCATGTGCTCGATGTACTCAGAGTCCGAAAGACTGAGGCCGGCAAGAACTTCGAGCGACGACGATGTGACACCACCCTATAGACCATGCATACAATCAGCATGTTTTCGTCTCTCAGCCAAGTTCAGAGCCATACCTTGTTGGCACTCGAATCCTTGAACAAGACAACCCGACGCTTCTCTAAGTACAACCTCGCCTGTTGGGTAATGAACAAGTTTGCACCCTCGACAATGTACTTGAAGTGGGGCTTCCCGTCGTGATCAATAAGGCGCGCCACGTTGGAGATGTTGACCGCCTCAGGCCTTCACCAAAAAGTCAGCAAAAACTCTCGTAACTGATCAAAGTACATACCGTCCACCGCAAGGCACCAGAATATCAGCCTTGAACCTCAGATGCGCGTTGTTCCTGAAATCAGTTCCATCGGCAATAACCTCCCCAGCTAAACCACCATCCCGTATTAGACTCTCAACCACTTGCACAGGGACAATAACAACTCACAAGGCAACTTGACATCATGCTGCTCGCACAAGACGACGTATCCATCCTTGCTGAGCTTCGACTTGTCGAAATGCGAGATCATCTTGCGTGCCTTGGCCAAACGCACAAGCTCCGTGCGGTCAATGCCAACAGGATCGGCCAACACACCGCTTCCATCAATCACAGCAACCGTCTTGTCCGAGCTCAAAAGAATCTCGTCTAAAAGAACGCATCAGCACAATTATCTTCAGCCAACAAATAAAACAACTCACTCGACCCAAGATCACCATCTATAACCCAGACAAATAAACTATCAGTAGCCGGTCAAACTTAGCACTTCACGCTCAGACTCACCAGGTCCACCAGTCTGCACCTTCGTCACATCCTTCTCCTTCAACCCGAGCTGCTTGTAAACCGCCAACACATACTGGCGAACCGACAGCGAGGTCATTCCGTACGTGTCATGGGGCACACCTCCGAGCAATTTGGCGCTCTTGCCGGTCGTGAACGACTTCCACCATGGTGCACCGCGGCTGCGTGCGTGGTCTTTCGAAAAAGGATCAGATACAAGCACCAAAAACTTTGGCGTGTGTACTTACTAGCGGCCCAGTCCATCATCTCAGCAGTACCCTCATCGGGCCCAAAGAACAACAACTCAGGCTCGCCATACAAGTCAACAATGGGCTCTTTGATTCCAGGAGTTTGTCCAGGAATAAGCAAATCAATCACAGCCTAACCACACCAAATAATTAATCAACATTTCTTCAGAATCTATGTTTAGACTTACGTCGACGTATTTCTGGAAGCACATCTCCGGTGACGCGCCCAAACTAGGCAGAATCGTGCCCTTGGCTCCGCTCTCCGGGATATCCTTGTTCTTCAAAGTCTGCGTCGAAGCGAGCGCGTAGTTCTCGTCGAACCTATGGAAACTATCAATGCCTCATCCAAAGTGCAAACATGAGAGGTACTCACAGCATACGCTGGTTGATGGAGTAGTTTCTATACACCCAAGTCAGCCTCCCGCTCCCTAAAAAATTACGCCAAACTCACTCCTTATTCCTCGACCTAACGATACGGATTCCACCACGAGCAACATCTCGGAACCTAAGCACCGCTACTCAGCAAACTAACCCCAACAATGCAATATAAAGCCAACGTACCGAATGTGGAACCCACGGAACTCAGACCCAATGATAAAGAACATGCCAAACGGCTGCTTGGGGTACTCGACCTCGGGCAAGAAATTAGGCGCCAGACGGAACGAGAGCGCAACCTTGGTCGGCTGATAAAAGTTGGTCTTCATGACGTGCCTACAAATGATTTGTTAGGAGAGCTAAAATGAGAGACGCGGGCATGCTCACTTGTTAAAGATCAAGAAGCTCTCCAACACTTGAAGCTCGTGCTTGTTGGGCACAGTCTTTCGTAGCTTGTCGTATAGCTCCTCATCAGTCAGGGGCTGCTCCGTCTGGAGACGCTGGTATGATAGGGTCGGCCTACAAACGTACAGTGAGAATAGGCCATCGTGTGGATATGTATGATACTTACATGAGCTGGCTCGCCTCGTCTTGTGCCGGGTAATGCGTCATCGCAAAGTTGACGTACAACATCCGAATCTAGAAAAAGGCTTCTTGAGACCTGTAACACACCAAGAAAACACGATATACTCACCAACTCGGGGTATGCACTGATAACCTCGCCAATGCTCTCTCGAGTAAACGTTTCCTCCCTGAATCGCATCTAAATTCGCTCATTAGTTCCGGGCTCCTCATCTATAAAGATAGCCAATGGCGTACCTTGATATTGTTCAATACTTCAGCGTGAACCGCGTTCGACTCGTCCAACACATCCCTAAGAGCGCTATACGACGGCCCAAGTCGGTTACAGAAGTGTTGCGCGAAGATCCACCCAGCATAGGCATAGGTAGCTTCTTGAACAGCATGCGAGCCGTGGAGGTTGGAGATAGCAGCCGAGCCATCGGTGGTTCCGCTAAAGATTAGGTGGAAACTCGTAAGTACCAGAAAGAGAAAATATAAGAAGATAATTACCGGAAGAAGGGATTATCAGGCAAGCAGTAAAGAAGCGAAGCCTCCTTGATGACTTGATGGATCGAGTGCTCGATGGGAGGCGCGTTGGAGCTTGGGAGAGGGTTCAGGTACAGAGCTTTGGGCACAACAAGTCAATTCGGATTATCCATGGAATCATGATGTGAAACACTCACAGATGATCGTGATTCCGTTGGAGAATTGTTCTAGACAAAAGAAATGTACCTCAGTAAACGAACATCGCAAATGTCAACAGGCCAACTTACCAACATACTTCCTCGCCGAGTACAACCCGTAAAAGTGGTACAGATCAGACAACGCACTGAAGAAGTGCTTCGTCCCGCCCATGCGATACCCAATGACAACGCGACGCTCACGGGTACCCTCCACCTAAACCAAAAACAAATCCACATCCTAGTCAGATCCCCATCACCGCACCAGTCAAACTCAAACCCCACCTCAAACATCTCAATCACAGGTCCAAACCGCTCCTCCACATTCCACATCACTTGTTGATAGATCTCCAGCGTATTGTCCGACGCCTTCTCCAAAAACGACTTGTCCGACACAGACCGGATCTCCGTGCGTTCAACGTCATCCTCGCCCTTGATCGTCTTCTTCGCGTTCGCGGGCGGGAATTGACAGCGCGAGACAAAGTAGCATCGGAGCTGTTGAGAGGCGGTTGCGCTGATCGAGCCGCCCGAGCGGTAGGTTTCGAGACGGAAGGCGGCTTCGGGGGAGGATTCGTCGAGGTATTGGGTGTCGATCCTGTGTGGAGGAAGAATGGGTCAGATTGATGTGATTTGGGTGTGGGTGAGGAGAGTATGGGAGGCAAGCCGAGTAAAGTGCGAGATAAGAGGTGGAAGAGTGCGGGGACGATGACGATATCGAAGGGGGCGATGGACAGCTTCATGACTGCTATCACAAATAGCACGTCGAGCACGACGCGTCGAATATCCAATCCACTCCAGAACCGAGCGTGACGGAGAAAGCAAGCCAGGATTGGACGCGATGTGCTTACCTCCTTTCACAAGTCGCGCCAGGGCCAGTTTGAGTAGTCACACCAGGCGCGCTGGTATGGATAAAGACAGCGCGATTGCTATCGGGAGCGACTTGCTCGAGATCGATGACTAGCTTGTTCGCGTCGTGTTGCGTAAAGGCCATGATCTTGGCACCAAAGAGGGCGAGGATGTGGTCGGTGATGATCGTCACGGATTCGTTGGCAAAGTACGTGTCGTCGATGCCGAGCGAGCTAAAGCAACGCGTTCAGTAGAAACAATGTGAAAGATATGACAAAACTTACTCGTAGAACCAGCCGACTTCGAGCTTGACGAGCTCAGCAGGCATGAAGCCTTTTGCGGCGACACTAGCCTCGACTTCCTTGCGCTGTTCATCCTTGCGCGTAAAGATAGGTGTCGTATAACCTCTACAGTAGATCAATGAACAAACGCGTTGAATATCGAGAGTGCGACGACGTACGGAAGGTTCTTGATTTTATTGAGGCTAGGATCACTCGCGTTACGGCTAATAGGAGTCGATGTTCCGCTCGGAACAGCAAGGTGAGAGTTGGACGGGTTCGCGAGCACGGCACGCGCAGCGTCGGGGGAGTCAGTCATGTTGCGCAAGAAATCAAAGGGTCGTAAGCGTGTAGCAAAGAGGGGATGAGAAAACTAGCCGAAGAAAGTGCCTTTTATAGGGGGCACGGGTGGACGATTTGAATCCGCTTGTGCAAAAGAAATCTGTATTCGGGCACACGTTCATTCAGATTCTGGCCAGCTGATTGCGCCATGAGCGTCCGACCCTCGGAAACGCCCCAACTCACGGATCACCGCCGTCACGAGCGTCGGCTCAAGGTCACGCGCAGCTCATCAACCGTTTCAACCAAGCATTTTCCTTCGGTTTTCGGACAACAAGCTTTGTGCCTCGAACCTTACAACCAGAAGACGCCATCCTGAGACCGCCTCGCCCCTTTTTTCTATGTCTATTTGACGTCCTTCTCGAGTAGAGTGGTCGGCTGCGGCGCAAAAACGTGGATATGGGAGCATATAATCTCCTGACCTGGACATATTGCAAACCATGCGTCCGAATCTCAGTTGTCTTTTTTCGAAGGCGAATGGCGCGTGAACGGAGACATCTTGCACAAAATCTAGCCCGAGCGTCATGTGCAGCAGCACAATGCGTGCGCCAAAGCGACGCATAGCCCCTGTCTGATCACGTCACGTGCCCGATTAAGACGCATATAACACAATTTGAGGATGAACACCGAGTTGAGAGAAGAACACATGAGGTGTTTAACACCTAAAGGGGAAAAAGAATACCCGATAAAAATAGCTTTTCCCGGATACTAAAGCGGGCACACCAGTGCACGAGGATACTTGAGAATATGAGCTTCCAGCTTGACCTGAGCGGTCCACTTCCTTCGATCATGCACATGAAAAGACAAGTTCTTCAATACGCTTTGATGTTTAGTCATTATTAAACACATGATCCATGCTATTGTTAGTTCAGTCTGTGCGAATAAGACATCACTCATTCAACTGATCCAGGGCCCGCGCTACGGCCCGTAGAGGGATGAGGGAGGGCGTGAGGCGACACGACCGACACCCCAACCGCGAGTACGACTCGTGGGTGGGATGGGACAGGGTTGACGTAGTCAGGCAGTGACGCGATAGGGGATGGTAGGTGGGGTGCAAAGAAAGCGCGCGAGGTATTGGCGGCCGACGAAGTAACATTGAGGAGCGAGGATGCTCCTGGTTCAGTATCGCCTATGTAGCTCCGCCGGCTACGCGACATAGCCCCATACTTCATGCTTGTGGTTTAACCAGTCTTCCGGCCCTAGGTTTCGCGTAAATGCTCCATTTGGAATGCCCGCATGCACACAAACATCCGATTCTCATAGGATCACATTTTGATTAATGTCAGCGCTCCAATTACTCATCTCTGGGGCATTGCACAGTGAGCACGTTGCACCATACCTTCTAATACCGCTGATGTATATCTTACATAGTAGCTTCCCCTGCATCTATCAGGCCAATCGTATTCTTGATCGAATACCTCCAGTCATTCCAAGTAGAAATACTAGGAACAGATAACGCATTGCATTAATATGGTGACACCGCTCACCTTCGTGCTTCGACCTGTGTACCTGCTTCTTGATTGGGTTTAATCCTGTGCGTCTGCTACTTGATCGACTTGTGCATTCCACCTTCGGGGATCAGATTTTGTAAGCACACCCCGGCCATTTTAGCCTCTCCGAAAGGTTCGTAATCACACAGCTTGGGTTTGGATGCTCCATTTGGGAGAGAGACATGTTAGGAAATGTGCTTTGATGCCTCCGTCAAACCGTTTATGAGTCACAGTATTTCAGAGCGTTGAGTTCAGGCTAGTGCGTATAAGCTACATTACCCGCAACTGAATCCGTCATTCTGCTCGTTTATTATGTCGGCACCTTCCACTAGCCCGGGTTTACTGGCTTTACATTGCTGGACTCTACCGTTGCGACTACTTTCAGGGCCCCCTGCTATGGCTATCGGCGGCCTCGTTTCTGGGTATTCTTGGCCAGGCTCTTTCCTATTACTAGGTGCGTGAGCGACCAAACACGACGACTTAGGCTCGACTAATTGTGCATATACGAACAGCAACCGCTATACTTCTTTTGTTAAACGATATTTTCATGTTAAGCGTCATGCTCAGCGATACACGTCCTCAAACTAACAACTTTGCTTTTGTCAGGTTGACTATAGATTTTTGGAGAACAGGCACTTATTTGGGATGCGTATTGTCTCAAGTAGTTGTCTCTGTGGCCGCCATTGTGGCAGCTGGTGAGAACCCCTAA
>MU132439.1:10552-23557 GCA_015039395.1 Ceratobasidium sp. AG-I | reverse complement strand
TGTCATCTCGCTTGCCTCAACGAGAATAAGATAATCACCATCCCTTGCGTAAGATTTCGGCAAGTCTGTATTTGGTTGGTGGCTGAGGCTGTGAATGAGAGCCTTGAGATGTTGTCGGAAATACTTTGAGCGATGATAACAATCTTAGTAAATTCTTAGAGTAAGACATCTACCCGTAGAAACCGAATCTCTCCTGAGCGTTGCGCCGACAAACGTGTTGGTTAGATTCGGCTTAATGCAAACGCCAATAAGATAGATCAAATTGACCAAAAATAATTCAAAAGAGCAGAGCCGAGGATTCAGGAGCACTCGAGGAAGTAGAACCTGGCGTCGTGTCGCTTCAGAGTCCAAAACATCTGTATGGGAAATAGCCGCGCAAACAAAAATCCAAGCACATTGTTAAGCAGAGGATTAAAAAGCAAAGCGTGTGTTTAGATTACTTAGACTAATGGCAGAATTGAGGGCGTACAAGCCACAGAAGCTTGACGTGGCGGTAGCGTGTTGTCCAGCTCAACACAAACAATTCGACCAGAGATTGCACAGTGCTTTCAAGTTCAGGAAGTAGCATCGTAGCAAAATAAGCTCAAAAGTGGTTTTTTTTATAAACCAGATTCCAAGCGTAAGAGTTGTACACAAGTGAGGGGCATCAGCCTGGTGTGGTAGAGAGTAGGGAGCTGCATGGATCGCGGAATCCCGGAAGTCCCGTGGCTGCTACCGCGGAGTATGCGCGGTACGGGCACGGTATCGCCGGAAGTATATTTGAAATGTTCCACACGGAGCACTGCTCCGTGGTAGAGTTCCGTGGAGGTTTGTGGAGCACTGTGGCTGGATTACTCATCTCGGGATTTGTTGGTGCAGGCGCACTATTTGTGATACTGACGGTGGCCGAGCCCAAATCTGCCCGAAAAGAGCGCAAGTAAGAATTCTATAAGCTTTCTGAGGACTTGCTATTGGCTCTGGGGTTTGTCTACCCCCTCAGAGAACACGCTCCAGCCTAGAATTGGCTGAAATGGCGCATGTATGAGGTTACACCCCGAGTCAACCGAATCAAATGACGATTTATACCTTGTGGATTGTCCGGGACTTTGTCCTGCGTGAGTAACAGTAAGTCATATTACTGCATCAACTTAGCCTTTCAGTTGCTCGACTCTAATACGGTTATAAGAACTAACGCAGGGCCGTGCTTAATCGAAATCAATAAACGTAGGGTAATAACTTCCTCAAAGGAGACTTGGCTACAACCAGCTTCAGCATGAGATAACATCTCATGCGTTAGGCTAGGATGTCATCGCTGTCTAATCCGGCATTGTACTTCGCGTTAGCTAGCGTTTGCCAGCCTGATTTAACTATTCAAGAAGTTATCTGTTATGTTAATTTGTACCCTACTTGGGAATTGACCTAATTATGGTAGTATGACTCATACAACTTGTGTTCCGTGGATGTTTCCGGCACTCCACGCCTCCATTCCACACCTCCACCTACCGTACGGTTTCTTACAAAGCATAACCGGAAGAACCGCGCCCACGCTCCAGCCACGGAAGTGTCCGCGTAGCGTTCCGGAATACCCATGCAGCTCCCTAGTAGAGAGTGGCAAGTTGGCTGAATAGTGGCTAGACAACACGTGACATGATTTCATTGCCGGTGCTCTCGGCTCACTCGGCTCTCATTCAGGATGCGGCGGTGATCCTAAAATACACCCGATCAAGCCAATGATCTGAATAATTATATAGTTCTACGTATGTGTTGAACATTTCGATGGATTTAGACAAAAAACCGGTTGTAATTGAGCTCAGCCATGACATTCGGATATGTACAAGGTTATCGGCCAAAAATTAGAAGAGCTACGTATTACACATGTGAGGTCTCATATCAGGTTCAAAGCCGTGAGCCCAAAGGCTTGAGGGCGCCGCATCTTTGGCTTCCGACTAATTGATTCCACCCTTTCCATTGGCTTCAAGAGTTCTGCCCCTCTTCACACGAACAGGCGGCTTCAGAGGAACAGAAAATATGTAGAATAAGCGCGACAATCTCCCTACTGGTCGACCCGCAGAAGCTCATATAGGAACTGCAAGACTTGCGCCGGGGACGGCATCCAGGGGAGACGCAAGAAATTGCATAGTATGCCCCGATCCGCTTCTTCCAACTCAAATCAGTCTTTTTGCACGAATCCCTCAATAATAACCTACCGGTATCCACGGACACTATTATAGCCTTGCCTGATTTCAGTAGATTGAGATCAAACTTCTCGCGACAATGAGGTACGTCCAACATTTCGTTGGCAGCTCGCTCCTTGACCGCCACTGACATCTAACTTCCCTTGTAGATAACTTGTGAATGGGAACAAGCGTGGCTCCCGCATTCAACTTCAAGTTAAGTAGGGGTATCCACTTGACGAGTGGATATCTGAAATATGTTTGAAGCGTCGATTTAGCAAGCTTTTGGTACCCCACTCACTTGATCCACGGCTTCTTACATTAGATTTTTGTCATAGACGGTTACCTACTCTCAAGAGCTCATCCGCCGGTTTTGTTAGTGGTCTGGACATCGTTGGGAGTTAATCATTGTCTTATTGTGGTGTGGAGAAGCATAAAGTGGCTATAGCTCACGTTGTAGCAAATATACCCTCAGCAAAATCCGCCTTGGTTTAAGGAGCACTACGGAGAGCCCAGAGCAATGGCCGTGCTCGGGATCTCCTACGAGCGTCACGAGCGCTCCGGGGTACGCACTTTGGAGTAATCACAAGCGCTTGGAGCGCTTGGAGACACTCCCCGCTATCCGGAGCGCTCATTGAACCAAGATGGATTTTGCTGAGCCGTAGCCTTTTTTGGTGGGTTTCGGTAGATACATAAAGATATTATACTATGAGTGAATCTGACAACACCTAATATGGTAGCTTCTCATATCTAAGACGGCTGGATGGTCCATTATATCATTATCTGAGATTAATTCGCCGGATAAAGAGGTAAAATATGGCATGCACGATAAGTACTCTGCATCTCGCTCTACTAAAACCCACATGGAGTAGGTCCAGAGGAAGAACCAATGTTTAACCGTTACCAACCACAAGCATAGATTACCTAGACCTGCATACAAGCATTCATGCGCGCTGACATCTCTCGCACTTGGCTACGCTCAAGATTGGATGGGAACATTAATACAATTCAGTTCGGACGTGAGACTGGTGTACCAGGACGTCGACCAAAATTGAGAAAGGAACAAATTGCAGAAAATGATAGCAGAGATACATGTACTACATGCACTTCTTCTTATTCGATTATTCATAACCATGAACTCAATGGCTTAAGCCCTTCACGTCCTGTACTTCCAAATGATCAACCTGGACCCACTCATCGACCACAGGGTTCCCACCACTCTTTAGATATGTGGACAGCTCGGGAGTATGAGATGACCCGTGAAGTACGCATAATATATCTCCTGTTTCTTCCAAAATAATTTAGTCTTCTCATACAACCCTCTTGACTAGGCTTACTAGTGTTACTACACACTAACACAGCCTTTTCCAATGTTGTAGAATTCAGACCAAACTCCCTAGGTCGGTAAGGAAGGTTCAGCCTTTCGCTGGCAGCAGCTCGAATATCGGCTACCACTAACATTGCGCTTCTGTTATGGAGGCCCCTAGAGACAAACAGAAATGGCACTTACATTCATCATCAGATTCAGGTGTAGCTTTTGCTGGGTAGCTGCGCATCTGGACGACGTCCAAAGAGACACCTTGATGGTCTGCCGGCGCTCCGCCAACTTGAGTTGGAGCAAATCTCACCGGACTGCTGTCCCCTGTATGCAGCCAGTTTTGAGGCCCAGCTATAACGCAAACGTGAGCCCTTGAGAAACGAGATTGCAGAGACTAGCGAATGTAATTACCTATTGTCAATAATTCATCCATTGGTCCTTGAGGTAGCCTAGAGATTGTTGCAAGATGAAGGTTGTTTCAGCTTAAAATTTGATCAGGGAGCCATGTAACTCACGCCATAGGAGGTAAACCATGATCCTTTTTCAAACTCTTCATTAACGACATTTCAAAAAAGCTTCCCTGCCTTCGTAATCGCCTAACAACATCGCGCGGTGAGCCATAGGAGCCTAGAGTACGATAAACACTTACAATAAACAACGAAACTAGATGTAATTGCGGGCGTTGTGAAAGGGAGGCAGTAGGACTCGGGTTTAGGTCTGAGCGGCAGACCGAGTGCATGCTATGCGGACAAAGAAATTCGGCTGTAGACGGAGGAATAGGAATCTGAATATTGACTCTCTGATATGGCGGTCTTATATCGTGACAATCATGGAATTTTAACTTTGCTCCAATGATGAAAAGCAAAAATCAGCTGAAGATCGGGTATAGTTAACATTATCTAAGCGAGATAGGGGGTGTCATGTGAGTACCCTTTATTAGCCCACATCCTGGAAGGGCTTTGCGTGCGGTGTACGGCGGGAAAAGAAAACTCTGTCCAGCCCTTCATCAAGCAAAGGTAAAATGTGCCAAGTGTTTATTCCAGGACATTAATGAAAGTCTATTAATGATGCTTTACCACGGTATACGCTGCTGGCCGCCTTTGCCAATATCCCAAAGCTTGAATCGACAGCAATTTATTACCCCTTTTCCATCACGCCACAAAAAGGGAAGAAAATCAGAGGACGCTTGATGCAGAATTTGAGAGGGTCAAATGACTGGTTGTTTGACCACCTGGGACTCAGTCCCATCCGTTGTGGTGCTGTAAAATGCAACACGTGTAGGAGGTCTGTCCTACCGAATCCCCCGCCCTAAAGAGAAGTAGCTAATGCGGCGGCAGCATCACAAAATTGAATTGTAAGAACCAGATTCTCCATCATATGGGGCTAAATGCGTTGCCCGCTGGCGCTTAACGTGAGAGAAGGGGCTAAGGGCTGCTCATGTGTGGCTGAGAAAGGCGTTAGATCCATTGCTGTTGAAAGAGGAACGAGTCGAAGGTATATTATAGTGGCGTCGTATGTTTAGTATCTAGAATAGCATATTGAACGACGAAGATTGGGAAATCGGTGCGCAGGGTACTATTTCACATAAGAGTACATCATCGGATGAGAACTTGCTATTCAGCCAAACCACTCACCGGATGGATAGCTTCCATGATGATGTTGCAGTAGGCGATTGATAATCACGAAGTATTTAACCCAATGTGACCAAGTACGCACAAGATGAAAGAAAGGCCAGAGTCAAAAGAAGAAAGCTAGCGGCTTTGGGGAATGATCGCAATTTTTCCTAAGGTGCAGCGGGGGCTCTGGGATCTGAAAGCGTAGAGTTTGCTAGGGTATCATTCCAGTCTGTCGACAGCAGTAGGTAGTAGAGTGATCTAGAGATGGTACGTAGTGCTATTTTGAGTGAATGGAAGAGGCGTGCAATCAACAAACCATCTAGCCGGTCAGATCGCCTCACAGAATAAGTGTACGCAAGCCATCCATGCCTTGCTACAGAGTCTACCCAGAGCCTAGCAAACGAGCACCTAGTCAAACAAGAGGACCCTAGAAGAGAGCTCGGCATTCGGTATCAAAAGAGCGGCAAGGGTTTGAGCTACGATCAGTGTTGAGCATGCCAGAGGTCAAGGGCTGTGGGAGAGATAACCAAGCCACTCGGCTTTGTTGTAGCATGTTTGAGTCGTACGTCAGCCAAGCTGGACAGCACTCTGACCGTACAGCTTTTAGATATACAGCACCAAAAACCTCCTACCTTTTGGAGCCAGATGAAGCCAGAAGTAGATGTCCCCTTTATAATAAGCAAAATATGGAGCTACATTCGTTGAAATCCCAGAACTCTGCCTCGATGATTCACACCAGACTTGATTACGGCAATGAGGTGTTGGTGTGCTTTCAATTCACATCCGTACTTGATCTCAGTGTATATTTTGAGCGATCAAGTCGATACCACCCTAGTCTTGAAGAAGAAACGATAGTTCATAGCAGACGTTGAATTACAACACAGGCACAGATAGTCAGCTTTTAGCTATAGTAAAAATCAAAGAGCCAGAGCGTCAACCTGGATGAAAGATCACACGACACCCAATGAACCATTATCTACATCGGTGCCGAGTTTTTGTTGAAACGTGGTTTGCGCACACAGATCCAATCTTCTTCTTCCTCTTCAAGAATGTGTGCACTTGGAGTAGTTGTGATGAGAGAATTTTGGGCGAATTTGGCGGCTGTTGCAGGTAACAAGGCAGCCTGTCCGAATGGAGATGATTGCCTGGTGTGAGCTAGCTTGTGAAGATCGGTAGTCACAGCCCCGTTTTGCTTGACCACCCGTCGAATCAGTCTCGCAAAACACCTGGACGCTAGGACCCATAAAACTTGTTAGCAGATGTCCACCTGCGCAAAGGTACTTTAGACGATAGAAGGGCTTACAGGTGTACTTTTTCGTGGCATGTCCCTTCAAAATATCAGCTTTAAAGTAATCGAATTTATCTGATTCTACCGGTACGTAGAGTGAATACGCATGAAACAACGAAAGAAGGACATGACTAGCCAGTGTAAGCATGTTTGTTTGTGCCTATGTATAGTATGTTTGGCTAACGGTAAGCAGAAACGATTGAAGCGGCTCACCATCACCAATAGCGGTGGCTGTCGTACCCTCGTCATCCGGCGGTGCTGCATTTGAGCCTGAAAATTTTTTCAAGGTTATGATCTTTAGAGAATATAGAAGAGTGGTTGAGGCGGTGCACCTGAATTCGAAGGCTCAAAGATGGGCACAGGCCTAGCCATGCAAGCGCGCTGTAAATTTTCGAGCCTACGAGACCTGGGAATAACGCTCACGTATGTCCAGTAGGAAACCCGTTGAGAGACTTGAATAACGAAGACATCGAAAGCGTGCGAGGTAAGTAGGTCGCGTGCGGTGGCCGTTATCAATGAAACAGTTTCGCCGACGTGACAATGGCCTAGGGGAACGAGTTCAAGTTTTAGCTCGTTATGTGGGCGTTAATAGTTAATGCAATTCACGTACCACAAAAATCGATGATGCGTGCAGCTGAGGTTTCTGGTTACTAGAAATGTTGTATGGTTTATCGCCCACAGAGCTAAGTCGCATACTCAATCCGGGGACAGACGGAAGGTAAACAGTGGTGTAACACCTTCTAGGCAGAGAGTCTCATATATTTATATGAGATGCGGATTACAAAAGCCTATGCATAGGGTCAAGGTGCCAGGTGACTTTGGCTGGTGACTTAGCTTACCATCGAACTTCACAGAAGATTTCGAAAAATGGTCAAGTGGCTTTGTGCTCTCCCAGGGGTTGGGCAGCAAATTTTCTGAGAATCTAATTGGGAAGGTCAACGGTGAATCCGAAGCGGTCGTGCCCAAGACACAGCCATTCTAGACCAGCATTAAAGCTGAAGATTTTCTAAACGAGAGCCAACAGCCTAGCGGCTACTACGGCGGAAAAGGTCTAGTTCGCATCACGAACTTGTTTGGGGCGTTGAACTGCCTGAAAATTTTCAGATTCTAGGCATGGTGCGCGTCGTATGTCCTATATTTTTAGCAATGTGATGGGCAAGTTCCTAGAATGGGCCCTTCGCAGTATACAAATTCACGGCATTTCGGAGACACTGGCGGCCGTTGGGATACTCAGGAAATGACGCTGCCAGTTCTGAAAAGGCGCACCGCATAATGAACAACAAGCGAATGTATGCGCCTTGTTTGGAAGTGTTTGATAAGCACATATCCAATAAGGCACAGAACAAGAAGAGATATGTCCAGGCTGTCCGACCGAGGCTCGATCGCGAATAGGTGGTAGCCTGTAGCAAGTAGGTTGGGTTATCAAATTAAGAGTAACAGAGCTCGTAGAGGCGTATACACGGACCACAAAAATAGAGACTTGATGCAGCTAGGGCCGCTCGGAATTTGAGATCTCGAGTGGTGGGCTGCCCGAAGGGGCAATTCGCATAGTACAGGGAGGGTGTAATGCAGGAAGATGACTAACTTAGGATAACTAAGGTAGGAGGAGAATAGACGTCGAAGGAGGATAGATACGGGATCAGGATGGTGGAAGGTAGGTGGATGGGAGAATAACATGGTTTTATATACCTCTCATGGCCACGTAGTTACATACACATTTTGTCCTCGGTGTTAACCTTGAGCGCTTGCTGTAGTAACCTGCAGGTGAAGCATCTCGTATTTTTCCCGATCAGAAAATATTTGAAACATTGTATTTCAAAGTAACTTATTGGTTTGGCATACTCTCAAGCGCATCATAAGGTGCTGATGGCTGCTCTGGCAATAGTCTAGTATGCAAAGCTCATGGAGCTGACTGCCTCGAGGCGGGTCACGCAATAGGTTCGTGGAAAACAACATCAAGTGAATGTAGAGCGACTTGGCCACCGGACATCGAGTAGAAAGTCAAGAATCAAAAGATATGTATAAACAGCTAGCTTCAAATACCCAGTGTGAGCACAACACTAGTTTGTGTACCGTGAAGCAATGTGATAGTAGCAATAGAATGAAGCACCGAAAATCCCAAGTTTCCAGAAACGGTGATCTAGGGATAGTTATATTGATCGCAACATCAGTTCAAGTTGCTGGATGTATGTCGACGGAGGGCGAGGGGGGTTGTGGTCGAAACAAATTCCAGTGTTTAGGCAAGACCTTCATGTCGCTTACGTGAAGGCGACCGGTGCTTATTGTTGCTTGGTTCGGCTTGAAGCGCCTCTCCCTTGTAGGGATGGTAGGGAGAAGGAGAATCCCACGGGAGAGCTTGTCTCCCCAGTGGTTCTTTGACAGGGAGATAGGGATCTTTCTCCGAGTCCTCGCTTCGGTAACAGAAGCTCGTAGTCCGGAAAGATTGCCGTGATGATTTGCCCAAGAATGGTTCCACAAAGCGATATTTCAGCATAAGCCATCTTAAGATAAGCTCAGAATCATTTGCCGATTTTCTGTATATTCTTTACGGAGCTGTTCACTGGTACCTGTATAGAACCAAAAGCTGGCGCTGTGCTCAGCTGTGGGACAAACAAGCATTGTCTGGTGTCGGAGCCAGGGCCTCCCAGTGTTTCTTTAGCTCGGAGCGGCTTTGTCACAACAGGAAAAGGAGAGGGAGATATTCTCCTTCGCACTCCCCACCAGCTCTAACCTCTTGCGTCAGCTTTCGTAGGGAGCGGCGATACTTGGGGGTTGGCTTGACAGAAAAATGTATTAAAATGTCCGAAAATCGTGCAAATGCTATCAATGTCGTTCAGAGCCGGTCCCCCCGCGTTGAGTGCCAACGGGACGGAGGACCCATCACAAATCCGCGTCGTGTCAATGGAGCTATTTACCCTTGACTGTACGAAAGAAAGGAGTCTAGACCGGTTTAAGGGAATTTCCAGTCGTCGAACTACCTGAAATATTTTCAGGTGTCAAGCATAGTCTACGTCATACATACCTTACTCATTTCAGTAAAGTGATGAGCGATTGTCCTAAATAGGCGGCTCAGAGCAGCGCATACAGTCACAGCATGCGCGCCGATAACTTTCCAGGCGCGATGAGGAAATGCACTGCCAGCCGCAAACAGATACACTGCAGAAATGATAATAAATGGCTGTGTCTTGTTCGGGTGTATAGGCGCATCTCTGAGGGACAAACTGTTCTAACTGTGGCGGGGCAGTAGGCCGAGGCTAGTGCGGCCAGTGATAGAGAAATCACTCGACAATACACATCAAAGATTTAAACAAGTTCACATTTTAGCATAGTTACGTTTGGCCAGTCAAAATCGAAACAAATCAGTAAACAATCGACGTTCCAAACTTCAGTCAGTGACACTAGAATCGAGCCTAGATTTATGATTGAAACTATAGCCCAGAGAGTGAAAGTCCTATCTACTGCATCCAAAGCTATAGTCCCAATCAACGCCTCTAGGTGCGAAACATGAGCAGTCAAATATTTCAATCAAATACCTCATCGTCGCTCTCTCCGTCCTCCGCCCTTCCCAGATCGACCCAGTCATCATCTTTTTCCTCCGGATCAACGTTTAAGCTGACACCAGGTCGTAAGAACCTGGATACCCCGACTCCAAGCTGAACGGCTCGGACGAGCAACGCAGGTGGGCCCTGTGGAGCTAGGAGTTGCCCTTCCGCTATATTGAGAAGAAAGGCTAGGACTTTAATCAAGCCTTGGTCAGATACAGCCCGATTGATGAAGATGGGTGGGAGGTTTGGGGGGTCGGCTGAGATCGAAGGAAATGTTAGATACGTTTTGAATTACAGCAAATGATTTACGCGGTGAATTATTGGTCGTCGCAACGCCTTCGCAGTCGTTATCCTTGCGATTAAAGCCTGTGTATGAGTTAACGCCGCATTCATAAACTTCACATATGTGCAGCCATGTACCAGTGTGAAACCCTGGTTCTGGGCGGGCTTCGTCCTCAGGTTCAGAAAAAATACCTGCGAATCCAGAGTTAAGACTCGAAGAGTTCGAGTCTTCAGGGCCACATACCTTCGAACGGGCATTCACACCCAGACATGAGCCTATAGTGGTAAATGACTTATGAGAGGCTAGTATTCAAAGATAAAAAGACTACTAACATACTGCGCGGTTTGATGCCGGTAAGCCCCTTGAAGAGCGAAGACCCCATGTCACTAAAAAATCTTGCCACCCTTCACGATCGCCTACAGAAATTCAATCATGTTGTTGTCAGGTTAACGGTGCCACACTTCGGACAAGCGCGCGTTCACTGACTACAAAAATCGAAGCCAGATGCAATTGGGGCTTTTCAGAGCTCAAAATATCCGGTGTGCAGTTAGCCAGAGAGGCAAGTCGCATAGCAGGGGTTGGTGAACTTTGGAAGGGTTGAGGCATGAGGTCTACGATGGCTCCTTAAGTAGGCTATCGGCGATCACATGTCCATCATACGTTGCGCCGTCAAGTCGGCCGATGGAATCCATCTCCAGCGCTACTTGCGAAAGTTGGCAATCGCGCACAGCCGTGCACGCAAGAGTCGCTCTCTCTCGCCCAATGAATGACGAGCATAACCCTTCAAGCTAGAATAACGCGAGCTCGAAGGCCACATGAAGCCCAAGTGCGACAATACCTGCCTACAAATTTAGTTGACATTCGGACTACGACCCCCGAATCGACGAGTCATACGGATTTAGAGAAAAAGTGAAAAGGCAGTTACGACTTTTGATTGATGAATAGCGTATGTGAGAGTGCTGACATCGGATGGGTTGGTGCTGGAGGGGGATAACAACGGGCGCATCCACGGTAGTTAGTCTGACCTATGAGCTCATCGACTAAGAAACTTCCAAAGAGAAAAAACATATGCGGAAGCATATCACACATCAAGGAATACACCTCGTTTTAGAGCATAGATGGGCCAAGTTGGAGCGCACGATGCCCCCCTCAACCGGTAGATGTCCGAAACCTCATGTTTCAAAGAAAAACACGAGGTGCAGCATGTTCTCCGTGAGCACGATAGAGTTCTGATAATCGTTTTTACCATAGCCCAGTATACAACGCTTGAGAGGTTGCCTTCCTCAAGACTGGTTATGGAATAGGTTCGCAGGAAGCGACCCTAGGCGAATATAGAGCAACTTGGTCACTGGACACCGAGTAAAACTAATAATCATAAGCCAGCCATAGATGCCAAGAACCAAGAACCAAAATAGGCACAGCGCGGGTTTGTGTACTGCGAGGCGATGTTACGGCAACTAGCACAGGTTAAGCAGTAAAAATCGATATGTTTCTAGAAACAGAGCCTAAAGAATGAATTTGTCGATGGCAAGGAGGACTTGTGTTGGCGTAGTGGTCGTAAATAGATCTCAATGTTCGGGCGATTACAGCACAGAACCCTGTGCTGCTGTAAGCGCTCCACACGTGAATAAACATGCTCAGCTTTATTCAGCTTACTCGTGCGAATTATAGCCTCATTTTGACCTACAGTATTATTCGTCTGTTTAAGTCCGGCAGACGGCGACTAGCGCTCCTGCAACGTCGGCCAGTGTTGGGGCGATACTGACGAGTCCTGAGACGTCAGTGATAGACCTAAAATTAGCCATGCTTCCTTGGGCGCTGACGTAGTGACGTCGTCGCTTACCGGTCTTGTCCCTTGTTTGGTTGGTTCTGTTGGAGTAGCACTCTAGCGTCGACACTTTTCCGAATTCACACCTGTGCCTCTGGCGCTTGTTCTGGCGACTCATAGTGGCTGTGCTAAAACGTTCCAGTCCTCCCCCATCTTTGGCTGAGAGTACACAGTTTGCATATCATAGTGCATACATGGAACATAGGACACTCTACTGGCATTCATAGCATTTCGCCCACTCATTGCCCAAACACACCCCATCAAAATCAAGTCGAAGCGCACCTTTGGTATAGATGCAAACCGTGTTTTGTGGCCAGACAACTGTGGTCCAAAGCTCAACCGGTACACAGAGTAAAAGTTGCCCCTGTGGAGTGGTGATCAAGCCTATCTTGTCCATAGACCAGTTGCTAAAATGTCTAGGCTTAGAAGTATGGAGAGGAGTAGCAGTCCAAACCCGCACCGTCTTGTCGTACGAGCCAGAGACGATGCGAGCGCCATCGGGCGAGAACGCCACAGAGCTGACCGACTGGGTGTGCCCCTCGAATGGCCCAGCTACCAAAAGCCCGGTAAGTGCATCCCAGACACAGATGGTGTCGTCGTCAGAGCCAGAGACGATGCGAGTGCCGTCGGGCGAAAACGCCACAGAGCTGACCAACTGGGTGTGCCCCTCGAACGGTCCAGCTACCAAAAGCCCACTGTGTGCGTCCCAGACACGGATGGTCTTGTCCCAAGAGCCAGAGACAATGCGAGTGCCGTCGGGCGAGAACGCCACAGAGTTGACCGACTCGCTGTGCCCCTCGAACGGCCCAGCTACCAAAAGCCCACTGTGTGCGTCCCAGACGCGGATGGTCTTGTCCCAAGAGCCTGAGACAATGCGAATGCCGTCGGGCGAGAACGCCACAGAGTTGACCGACTGGGAGTGCCCCTCGAACGGCCCAGCTACCAAAAGCCCACTGTGTGCGTCCCAGACACGG
>MU132438.1:13505-23697 GCA_015039395.1 Ceratobasidium sp. AG-I | reverse complement strand
CATCCCCATTCCAATACTCTAAGTCACACCTCCCATTTAGGGGTCGCGACAGTATGCCCCCAGCAACTATTTTTATTAACTAGGTCTGACAAATTTACTTAGCGTAAAGGACTTTCCGACAATGCAGATTAGCCCAGTTTACCGCAGTAACCGCATCTCCCCAGTCCCCGATTCATTAGCTCCCCCTGCACCATCGGCTGGGTCGTCGCGCTCTAGCAAGAAGTCTACATCGTTGTCACGTCCTAAGCAGGCAAAAGCTGCAGTCGAGCATCATATTGTCCCTTGGATTGAGGCAAAGGCCGACCTCCCTGCTTCGCAGCCACCCTCCGCGCCATCTTCCACGGGAGGGTCTGCTCGTAACAAAGGCTCTGGCTCTCAAACTCCATCTGTCTCGTCGCTCCGAGCCTCTCGCCCCCCCACATCTGGGCGGTTGGCACGTAGAGCTGCGTCTGGTACTGGTTCTGTTACTTCGCACACACCCTCAGTCTCTCGCAGCCTCGTCTCCGGCTCTGGCTCTGGTCTCTCAACTGGATGCAAGCCGGCTCTAAGTGAGGGAAGTGGGGTTTCGCGTGGGACCAACTCGCCATATGATGTTTCGGGTATTGCTGCCGAGGCCGTCCGTACCGATCGAATTAATCAGACCAGGTTGATGGAGATGAAGGAGGAGGAGTTTGCGCAGGAGCAGCAAAACAGGAAGGAGGAGCTCGAGCAGGACAAGCAGGCGCACGACTTGTCGATGTGGCACATGAGCCGGATGCAGAGCCTCAAGGAGAGCCAGATCAAGCAGCGTATGGCTCATGCCGAGGAAGACATGGCATTGAAGGAGGTCAACACACAGGTCGGCGTCATCGCAGTCGAGCACAATCTGGCGCTCCACACCGCCATGGCCAGCCAGGGCTCGAGCTCCTACGGCCATGCCGCTACGCGTGCCCCTCCTCCTTCCTTTGCCTCTCCTAGCCCCACACCCATGTCTGTGGCTGCTCCTGCTCCTGTAGCCGCTCCCGTGCCCGTAGCCGCTCCCGTGCCCGTAGCCGCTCCTATGCCCGTAGCCGCTCCCGCACCTACAGCTGCACCTACGCTTATGGCTACGCCCATGTCTACTTCTGCGCCGGCACCGGCACCAACGTCTGCACTTGTAGCTGTGCCTGCAGGCGCTAGCTCTGTCCTTGGTCTTGGTACGATGCCTGCGCAAGGCTCCGAGCTCTCTCTAGCCCCAGCTCCAAGCTATGGGCAAGTCCCTCCCTATGGTTACGGGTACCCTCCTGCCACCTATGGCTACCCTGCCCCTGCCGCTGGCTATGGTTACGGTTATCCGTATGGCTATCCCCACGGCTATCCCCACGGCTATCCCCATGGCTTTGCTCCCCCTCCCGGCTTTGCTCCTCCTCCCGGCTTTGCTCCCCCTCCCGGCTTTGCTCCTAGCGTTGCTCCTAGCGTTGCTCCCGGCTATCCTTCAGGCTTTGCTCCCAGCTATCACGCTGGCTACGGTCCTACTCCTGCTCCCGGCTACGGTCCTTACGCTCCCTACGCCCCCAGTCCGGTCCCCGCATTACCACCTGCACCTGTGCTCAACTTTTCGGGTATGCTTGACCAGAGGCGTTCTCAACGAGGGCTATCCAACAACTCCCAGTTGCCCCCGGAGCTCCCACCCCTTGAGTTTATCCCTAACCCATTGGCCATACAACACATGGCGTTTGCCAACTTACCCCAGGCTGGACCAAGCAATCTCATCGGGCATTTCCGCCGAGCATCTTCGCCAAGCCGTGAGGGTCGATTTGAAGATTGTGGGACAGTTGCTGGGACGCCGCGCGTTGCTGCTTTAGGGGAGGTGGACGCTACGGATGGAGTGGAGAAGATGGTTCTGGAGGACAACCAGAACAAATAGTTCTGTGGTTAGCCTTCGTGCCAATAGCGAGTGTCTTGTTCTGGGGGTCGCCACTAGCAGTTGTTTTCTTGTCTGTAAAGGTACGTCCCACTTGCGCATGGACTCCTGGTGAGATTGTTGCGCTTGGATTTTGTTGTATTGGATGTGTAACTTGTTCTCGCCCCCTCCCCGCCTTTCCGATGTGATTTCTTCAACGATCCCAGCATGGTTCTGTATACACGTTGAATCAATTTAAGCCCCTTTCCATATTTAAATATCCGCTTCAGCGCTTTTATGTACATGCAAACGTTCTCCTCGCCCTCGTATTATTTTGGACAAATAACATCCACACACAGTTCGCGAAACGCTCGCCCCGCCTGAAGTACGCTCATACTTCCTCCTGCATCGTACTGATTGAGCTGACCATCTTCCGCATCCTCATCATCGCTCTCGTTCTCGTTCTCAGGCTCTGTACTAAACCCGTCTGGAGCGTCGCCGAGCTGAAAGCACATGTTGTGAACAATCATCATCGCCTCGATTGCACGGTAAATATCGCCCATATCACGAACCGCACCTAACCTCTTCAATGCAGGAAATCGTGCCTTAAGGTGGCCAAAGGCCCATTCAACAACGATTCGTCCTCTTGAAAATTGGAGATTGAAGGCGCGCCGGCGCCTTCCATCGGTGGCCAGTTCGTTGCGTGCAAACGGTAGCAAAACCCACGGGCTGAGCGAGTAACCTAATCGTACAGATGAGTTCTATGTTATCTTATCAATTGAAGGCTTGTTGCTTACCTCCGTCTGCCAGAAGAAATTCTCCAGGCGAGAACAAACGGTCCCGCTCCAGATAAACCCACATATCCTGCCAAATCCCACGGTCTGGCCGCGATCCAACCCAACCGCTTTGGAATGCGATGAATTGACCGTCGTGATCAACTATTGCTTGAACGTTGACCTATCAGCAGGTAATGTAAGCTATTGAACTGGGACAGTCAAAGAACTGATAACCGTCCACATACTGATGGTGTTTTTTTCCTCGAGATATACGAATCGCCGGATTCTCGCGGTTTGGTCTCAAGACCGCACAAAGTGCCGTCTAACGAACCTATAACGTTGTCTAGCCCGCATAGTTTCTTAAACCCAGCCTTTATTTGCTCTTTCCTCTCCGCGCTTGGCCACACGACACAGACAAGGCCATGCTCACGAATTGCGCGAATGACCCGCCGGCAGTACAAGACAACCGTCCCCTCACCAATCGAGGTCAGCAGTTTTGGATGACGCAGGTGCGACCCTGAAATACCGTATCGCAGGAGGAACACGCCGAGCTGGTAATGTACAGGCCGTTGTTTTTTGCGACCTTGAGACTGAAAGATAGGATTGCTTCCTAGGATATCGACCATACCCCAAAATGTGTCCTTGGACACACTACATGACAAACGCCGTAAGTCATAATTCACGAAGTTCACTAGTAGCTTACTCACCGGTACACTACTCGAAAATGTTCATTTTCCCATTCCAACGACGACTCAAACCAGTTTGTCTTACGTAGCGCCATTGTTACAGTGTAAGGCCGGCGAGCTTTCCGAGCTTTTTGACGCCTCCTCGGCCCAACCCCATCCTCATCTTCAGCGCCCATCGCATCGCCAGGCTCATCCTCATCATACAAGTCCTCATGCTGGTCCACGCCACACTCGTCTTCGCGTACATCTTCAGTCGTGCGTTCCCACTCCTGTCCACTTCCAATCCTACGCTCTTCCGGATACTCGTAGTCCGGATGCTGATCCCCATACTCCCCTTGACGATCTTCCTCGCCATGATCCATTACGAACGACAACATTGACATAGATGCTGCCTGAAGGTCGTGCTCCCCAATTCTAAACCCAAGCTCTCGAACCCGGGGCAAAGGGATCTCCCTATCCATTGTGTATAGCACACGCTACGTCCAGCTATGTAAGTGCGCCTGATTGTTCAACGGATAATCATATAATACCTGAGGGGTCCCGTTGGCAGATTCATCGAAGTTCCCATGCACCCCTACGTGGGCATAGCGATTCCCGAGTTGTGGATTGGAGTGGGGAACAAGCGGGTGCGTATATAACTGGAGATGATTAGGCATGCCTGACATAGTGTTTTGCTAAAAAGAAATAGGAGGACCAGCACCAGGTGAGCTACAAGCAGGAAAGCGACAGTGGGGAACAGGCGTACAAGCAGCACGAGGGGTTTGGACACAGTATTCTAAACACTGAAGGGTAGCCTGAGAGACGAGTCTGGAGACACAGCGCGCTCGTAAGGTAGTGACTAGCGGGTGAATAAATGAGAGTTATAAGGCGAAGCATATTGTATTTATATATAACTCTTATAGTTCTAGAGCAGGTCAATATATTGTTCCTATGATAGTCGCGTCTACAGCAAGTACCACGACAGCGCCAAATAATTATCTCCTTAATTTGTTCCCTTAAAACCGCCACCAAACAAATCCAAAGGATCTAGAACCGACACGCCACTGCTGATCCATCCACAGCGCGCCGATCCGTCCAAACCAGCTTGAAACGCGCGAAGAAGTCGGCTAGGTGCTACATCTAGGAAATTTACCTAGAATTGAGGGCGCCCTCTGCTTTAGCTTTCTTGTTCAAAGGATAAGTTTGGCTCCTGGTTGGGACTTCGGGCGGTGCAGTCCCTTATGTCCCTGTTTTGTTTTGTTTTTTTTGCTAAGCAGCCGCTTAGAATGAAATTGATGACGAAATACTGGCTCTGTATGACTCGATTACACACAGCTGCTTGCTCTTGACCACTATCTGCGATGGCTCCAGCGACAAACGTACTCGACCACATCATCCACCTGAGTCCGCCTGGGAAACTAGCCCAAGCCGTTGCATACTGGGGGCATCTCGGGTTTGAGTAAGTTCACTATGCTACGACAATCACGCTAGCGAAATAACTTTGCAAAAGAGTTATCCCAGGCGGGCAACATGCAGATGGCCTGACATCAAATGCACTGGTCGCTCTTGCAGATGGCGTGTATATAGAGCTCATCGCGTTCGACAAACCTGCGAGCGAGTATCCGCCTGATAGTCCTCGATCCAAACACTGGTGGGCGAATAAGGAGCCAGGCTGGATCGACTGGGCGTGTTTAGGTCTTGAAGACCATGTGGATCAGACAATTGCTGAAAGGGAGAAACAGGCGGGGTCTGGAGTCGAGTATCAGGAAGGCAAATTGGGTGGACGGAAACGAGCGAGCGATGGTCAAGAGCTCAAGTGGAGGGTGACGTTCCCTGAGCTCAAGCACGGACGGGGAACGGTACCGTTCTTTTGTCAAGACATAACCCCTCGAGAGCTACGAGTGAGCCAGTTTCTATTTCTTGTCACATTTAGCATTGACATTCGGACTCTGGTAGGTGCCCAGTGCAGATGTTAACACGCATACCAACACTGCAGTTGGTATATCTCACATCCACCTCTCTATCCCCGAAGAGAATATCTCCCAGGTCCGGGCGCAGCTGTCGGTAGTTCTGGACAGGAAGCCAAGTGAATCAGATGAGTGGGAACTCTCTGTACCCCATTCGGATCAGGAGCTCCCTGTACCACGTTTGAAGCTGGTGCCCGCAAGTTCGGGGGTAACAACCTCGAGCATCGATGTTGTTGGGTTCTTCGTTCGTGGGCTCAAGGACAAGGTGGGCACACCTAGGGGTTTTGGAAAGGTCGCATTTGTATCAGTTTAGAAAAATGTTTAAAATGCATGTACGTTTGCACTGCCACCATATGAAGGCCGGTTTCGCTCCACGTGACACGCAGCTCGGCGCTTGCGAACGCAAACAATGTCCGGCCGTCCACAAGATGATCGCAATGCGGAGGCAACAGTCTACCTGGTACGTTGTATACGCCGAGCAGGAGCTCTACCTGCTATCTAGAAGCTCGTTTAAGTTGCTCATCCTCTAGCTGCGTCCCTCTTGTAGGGAAACTTGGACGAACGGTGTACAGATGCTTTGGTTTGGGAATTGATGTTGCAGGCTGGGCCGGTTGGTGAGTAGTCTTTTGGTAGCTAGAAATAAATTCTGCTAATGCCTATTTTGCACGTAGTAAATGTGCATTTACCAAAAGATAGGATTTCGCAGGCGCACCAAGGATTTGGATTTTGCGAGTTCTTGACAGAGGAGGATGCGGAGTACGCGTGTAAAATCATGAACCAGATTAAGCTATGGGGAAAGCCAATTAGGGTCAACAAGGTGAGTAGTGTGGTCTTTATAGAGACGAACTTCGTGGGTGCTAATCTATTTCTCAGTCTTCTTCAGACAAAAAACAACTGGACGTTGGTGCAAACTTGTTCATTGGCGGATTGGATTCGAACGTGGACGAGAGGCTGCTATACGATACATTCAGTGCATTTGGTGTCATGTCCACAACTGCAAAGGTTAGTCTAGTCTTCTTGCCAATATGAGGTATATTTCTGACCAAGTGTCTTCTAGGTGGCGCGAGACCCCACAACTGGAGAATCAAAGGGATACGGTTTCGTGGCCTTTACAGATTTCGAGTCCGCAGACGCAGCAATCGAGTCGATGAACAACCAATTCCTCATGAACAAAGCTATCCAAGTCCAGTATGCGTTCAAGAAGGATGGAAAAGGCGAGCGTCATGGTACAGCAGCCGAACGACTTTTGGCTGCACAAGCGCGGAAGAACAACGCCCTACCTGCCACCGCTCGACCACCCCCTGCCCCTCCTGGAATGGCATTTGGCGCTCGCCCTCCTATGGCACCAGGAATGATGCCGTTCCAGGGACCTTATCAAGGGCAATTTGCAGGTGAGCGCTAACATTGAACTGATCATCACGAACATGTCTGAACGATTGATGCAGGCGTACTCGCCGCGCCTCCTCCACCGCCCGGATTTGCGCCTCAGCAGACGTATGGCATGCCCATGCAACCCGGTATGGTCCCACCTCCACCTCCAGGCTTCATGCAAGGCCCAATGGGCATGATGCCTCCTGGCCCACCACCAGGCTACGGAGGCGTGCCAATGCAGATGCCAGGGATGGGCATGCCCCCACCGCCTCAATTCGGGCAAATGCCGCCCCAAATGATGTATCCTGGCGGTATGCCCCCTCCGCCCCCAGGAGCGCCCGGGATGCCACCACAATACATGGCGGGCGCGTAGCGAGGCTGCAAATTTGTTCTACGCCCCTGTATCTTACATCCCATGTATTCGTGTGCCGCTTTCAATGTGACAGTTGTCACGTGCCGAGTGGTTTATGACTTAAGCGTGACCGTGCACTGCGTTTGAAACTCCACAGCTTCACTGCCCACAACGCTCATTTGACCATCCTCACCGTGGCCTGCACTTTACTCTAACAGCCTAGACTTCGACCTATTTGTTGCAGACTCTGCCCTCACTCTTTATACTTCAAGTACTGCCTGGAGCGACTGTGTCGCCCAAACCAACCTTCATAGCAACTGTTGTTAGCTCCTCCCTTCTTGCCCGCCATGTCCGAGGCCAGCGCCCAAACGTCTGCGAATGGCGAGGGAAGCCCGAGCATTGTGTCTCGCAAGGTCGGCGCAGGGATTCAAGCTCGCCTTGCGAGACTGCAAGGTGCTGCAGGCGCGCCAGTCGTCAACCGAGACATGCCTAAGAAATTCGCGAATGGATATGGTACGTTTAGTTTGGTCGATCCCTTCTAGCGGAAAACCTTCTTTTTGCTGACTATCTAGCGTTGTACCTTGAACTCTTGTAGATGAACCATTCCGTGAACGTCTTGACGGGACACTCCGGCGAAGTCTCTCCGGAACCTGGTCTGTGCACACGCTCGAGGCCGACACTTCCACGGCAAGCACGGACGGCAGTTCAACATTAGTTGATGTTCAGTCGAGCCCTTCCCTACCAACCGTGGCCGAAGTTGCCGAGTTGAAGCGCCGTCGCGAGTTTACCAAGAGTTGGGAGAAGCAACAGGAGGCCGGTGAGTGGACTATTGTCTCAATAGTAATTCAATTTGGTTAATTTGCGGGTAGTAGTCGATCAGCTGTTATCACCCGAGCCATCGAGGGTTCAAATGAGCCCGCAGCCTATTATGGAGGAACCAGAGGCCGAGGAAGAAGAGGGAGTATTGGAGGTCAAACCTGAATTCGTTGCCAAACTGGAGCCTGCTACGCCTTTGCCCGAACAGGATGATCCTAAACATGGTATCCTTACGCCCCCAATCTCGGAGCCCGAAGCTGCTCCAACACCTGTACCCGAGCCCAAGCTTATGACCACTCCAGTTCGCAAGACGCATCCCAAGGTAAGAATTTGTTTGCCATCGTGGTCCGACGCGTATTAATGTTTTTCGATCAATCAAGACCCCCGTACGACCCCACACTACGTCCACGGCCACGCGTTTGCGTCCTCCGCCATCGTCATCGACAGGCCCACCACCAACGCCCACGCGACTCCGTCCTCGCGCCTCAGCGCCCGCTGCATCATCTAGCTCATCCACACTCGCTCCCCCTCCCATGCCTCGTTTCCGCTTGACTCCTTCCCCACCCAAGGCTGCTCCATCCGCCCCTCCTGCGCCTCAACGCTCCCAGACTTCCATGTCCTACCGCCGTTCCTCCGCTCCTGCCCGACCAGCCGCACACTACAGCAGTAGAGTCCCAGAGAAGGTCCTTCCCCCACCTGTCCGACCCCGAACGATTAGCAAAGTCTACGAGGGACCAACGCTCTCGAGTCTCGCGAAACAGCGACCAACGGTATCAGGGACAACATCGAGAGCCGTCTCGCGAGCAGGCTTCTCATGATCCACCCCGGCTTTAGTTACTTGTCCTTATTATTGGTGGTTCAGTAGAGAGGGTTAGGTAGATTGACCGCGCCGGCGCGTTTTTTTGGTGCTCTGATCGTTTATCGATAATACCCTCTAGACTGGCGTGCAGTATGTCTATCTTTTCAGTTTCTCGTTTGAATAGATGTAAATTGTGTATGAATTAGTTATCATAGTCTTTTTTGATGTCTCCTTTTTTCGATGCGTACATGTTGACTTTTGTCTAGTTGATATGATTTTACCAATTGATTGCCGTGCAATAAATGACGTTATGTTTGATCGGGAGAAGCGAGAAGACCGAGGTGACGGACAAGATTAGTCTGCGCACTAACCTATGTTTGCGGAACGGATATGATCACTCGAGTAAACTTTACATCAATTGGTGAGTGTACGTTTAGCCGATTATGAAGTGCCCATGTGATTTCACTGGGTCTATTTTTCCTTTTCGCACACATGTATGCGCCTCATGGCACCTACCAATCTCGGCTGTGCTCGTTCTATGAGCGCCGGGCGGACGAGGAGCATTCTCGCTACGCACACTGTACCTCTGAACGAACGTCCCAGCGCACTCCTCCCTTTTCTCATTGGAAGCTGCAATACCTGCGTCCCTCACTATGTCCAACGAAACCACCGTTCGCACATCCACCCGTGCTCGATTTATCAAGAAGTTACTTAGACCACTCAGCGTGAGCGGGATACCAGCGGTGCAGGATTTAGCGAGGAATATGAACGACCTGGTTGAGGTTATACAGGTGAGCTTGCTTTTGGTTTGGATCAAAATCTTGAAGTGGAGTGTTGAGATAATTTAGCCTCGATTTGTACAGGCGACGGCGGTGAACGATGCCACCGGTCGAAAAATCATTGGACATATCGAAGCGATTACTCAGGTGGTGGTTCCTACCATCATGAATATGGATGGAGATGAGGACGGTGATGGTAGCTTGAGTAAAGCAGAGACCACGTATGTAGAGCACTTATGCTCGTTCAGCGAGTAGGTGGTTTTATGTCGTGTGGCTGGCACGTCTTGCTTACGCCCTTTGAGTTAGTTTCCTCAAGGAAACCCGGGCCGAAGTTGAGGAACAGCTTGGCCGAAGCGGTACTTCGAGAATTTTACATCACACCAGCATGCACGAACTGTTGGTCGAGTGTGAGCGAGAGCTCCAAACACGCATGTTGCATCTGGTGGTAAGAAACAGTATACTCAGTTGTGGTTTGTTGAGGATAACTAAGAGGTTTTATACAGCTGGCGACTTGTATCCTCACAAATGAGTCGGCCGCAAACATGCGCCGTTATCTCGTGGCTGGCGATGCAAAGTTGGATAGGGTACTCACGGAGACGGCGCAGCGATCAAGTACCATGGCTACGCGACTAGATGACGGCAGTTTTATTCTTACATTGTTTTTGTATTATTCTCAAAATCAATCCGGGGGGGGGGTACTTATATAGCGTTTCATACTGGTGTAGTTATCTGAGACTAGACTCGTGACCAGTCCTGAATTCGCATTTCGAGCCATCTGATTCGAGCCATCCAAAACGAGCGGGAGG
>MU132438.1:0-12213 GCA_015039395.1 Ceratobasidium sp. AG-I | reverse complement strand
AGCTCTCCTGGAGCACAACAGAGAAATATCGGGAAGCCATTGCCACTTTTCCCATGCTCAGGCGCGTCGATTCGTCGTGCTCAGGCCTGTTTACTAGACGGGGTCAGATTCCATTGCAAGGTGATCCCAGCCTCTTGAGAGCGAGGCACGAGCGTCCAAATGAGGAACGAACCCTTGATGAGGGAGGCTGGTAGCGAGCCTAATCTGAGACGGAAGTCCCCGTGAGGTCTGCTTTTAAAATAGATGAGCCTTATCTCCGGCGGGGATCAGCGATGATCCACGGGCCGGCTGAGGCGAGCTCGGCACTGTGTCTGAAAAATGTGATCTGGATGAAATGACCGTGTATAACAATATACCCCCCGTCAGGCCGTGGGCTGCTTATAAGGTCACACAAGGCAAGCGAACACACACAATGCCAAATCAGGTTCGCCACATCAGATGATATGACATGACCAGTTACACTGAGCTGCGTGATATGTGCATGATATGTTGCGGCATTCCACCTGGTATGACATGGTAGTGCTGTATAAGACCCACAAGATCTCATGATCTGACATGATTTGACCGAAATAATGAAGTGTAATTTTTAGTGGCTAGCATCAAAAGATTGTTTCCGAATGCTTTTATTGGCTGCTCGATTAATCAAATGTAATTATACCTGTAGAGTGAATCGAACCCATGTCGTGATTTGAAGCTCGTGACCTAGACCATTAGACCACAAGTAGATGCATGCTGCTCCCAGTTATGGGTATATATCGTGTTTGTGAGCCACTATATATGAAGAAATAATTTTCCAACAAGTGTGTGTCCGCTCTCAACATCCACCTCTGCCACCTATGCCTCTCCACGTCGCAAGTCCATCTCCTAGCCCGGCTCCCCCAGATGGTGACGAAGAAGATGGGCCTGGAATCGATGAGAATACATCACTAGCAGAAATCAAGGATGTCAGTATTTAAATATAAACTTGCTCTATGCGGCGAGCTAACCTGCAAGTAGTATGTCAAAGAGATGCAGATCTCTCAGCGTGAGCTCAAGAGAACTCTTACGGAAGTTACCGGCGAGCGGGATAGGCTGCAGGCTGAGGCAGCCAGCCGTAGCCAGCCGAGGCGGCGCGAGCGTCGACTACATACCGAGCACGACACCAAATTTGAAGTCGCTGGCTGCAAGTGCGTGCTCCTGTCACTCCTATGGGTCTCCCTGGACCTATACGATGTCGCAATCGACGAGAGTTACACCCTGGAGCTGCGATATACGAGTGCCGACATGCAAGTACAAGGCGAGCTCCGAGACATCTGCGCATTCGTCCCTGATCTTCTTAGGGCCGATTTCCTTCGACTATCGCACTTCCAGCAAGTGGTAAGCTTATTCCTTCCCTCGGGTCTAAAAGTTACCTGAATCTTGGGCCAGTTTGATAGCCATGTCAAGGAACAACGCCACAACAGCGCTCACCGTGTCCGCATATGTGGCTCAAAGATATTTGGGTGCCTACAAACTGAAATATCCAACCCAAAGAAGCGAGCGATCAACGCAGACTTCCATGCACTCTTGGGATACGACCCATCAATGCCAACAGCCGCAAAGCAGTATCCTATTTTGGCGCCACTGTTTTACAAAAATCACCAACCTAGCAAGTCGAACAAGCAGTTATTCCGAAGTGATATAGTCCAAAATGTAGGTACTTCGAATTTGAAGCATGTAGTGTACTACTGATACCATTCACGGATAGGTCTTTCGTGCTTGTATGTTCGGAGCCTCATCGCTGGATGTTGATGGTAAAAATAAGGCTAAAAAGTTTTTGGCGAAAATGTGGGAGCTCAAATCGATTACGCCAGCAGCCATGGCTGCTGCAGCTACTTTGGTAAATACCCACTGCCTCTAGCTATCTCTTTACCTGCTGAAACTCCTATAGGCACCTTGGTGTATCTCTCCAGATGATGAATTTGAAGAGGTTGGCACTCAGTCGGGAATTAATTGGAAGTCAGACTACAGATATCTCAAGAAGCTACTAATCGAGGGGGTGCGGAAAGAGGAGGAGCGACTTCATGGTCAGGGGAAAACAGGCTCATTGACTTCGACCATTTGTGAGTGGAATCTTGAGCTCTTTCCATCGACTACGGAGCCGGAAGAGGAGGACGATGATTCGGATAGCCCGTCTGGAATCACAGCTGCTTTGGCAGTAGCGGAGGAGGGTACAGACGAGGAGGACGAATGAGGGTTCAATTAAATCAGGATAGATTGACTTCGTTATTGTCTAACTATCTGAGAAAATGTTATCTCGAGTATAATACAAAAACCGCAGAAACATATCTTCATCAACAAGATCATTTGCCAAAAAGTCATCTGGATGACTTGGATCGAGTGTTGAAACAACCAAAGCCCCCCGAATAATTGACTCGAGTGATACTAGCTCAGCCTTTACTCTTGAGTGACGCCTCAAGCGACAAAACCCCATTGCATGCTCCACAGGAGAGAGCGCTCGAAGCACTGGATCCATATACAAAACCAGCGCAAAGGGTGGTAGAGTTGTAGATGACGGCTGCGGTTCAAAAATCCCGAGTAGTTGAGCAAACGCTACACCATCCTCTCGACTTATTAAAACACAATCACGTCGCTCTTGACCATGAAAACTTGAGCTGCATCGCAGAATGTTTCGGTAACTGCGCCAATTGACGCAAGACTCAAATTGAACCTTAAGCAGTTCACACTGCTTAATCTAGTGAAACATTTAAGTACCAAGTCGCTAACTGCTAAGCAAAGAAAGGGCTGATTCATACCTTCAAAGGACTCGAGTTCTCTAAATGGTGTCCAATCCGATTCAAGTACTCGGTAACCCGTGTGGAAAAGCTCCGAAATGCGGGATCGCCTTCGCTCCACTGCTCCAGTAGAGTCACAAGCTCCAGGCCCTGCCGAGATCCAAGAGATATATGCGTTGGAAGAACCAAATCTTCGTCGCCAAGATCTTTTATGCTCTCCAAGTGAGATCTTATAGCTTGAGTAACCGCTTGCCAATGATCTCTCTCTAGAATCTACAGTAAATGTTAGTCAATGAAGATCCCAATAGTTATATGTCATGACCCAGGTCATGTCATGTGGCTTGCATTTCTGGTGGCTTGCACTTCTGGTGGCTTGCACTTCTGGTGGCTTGCATTGTGACTCAGTTGCATGGAGGAGTCATTGCATGACTCCTGCACTGGAGTCATTGGAGTCATTGGAGTCACAGGAGTCATAGGAGTCACAGGAGTCATAGGACTCATATAGATAGGAGTCATGTAGTATTGTCCATAGTATATATAGCTAGGAAAGCAAGCCTGGAGTCCCCAGGTTGCTTTACCTTGGCAATCACCCCACCTTTGGGGGGACCTGGCTGGGTCCCCCAGCCTGTCCCCTTCCCCTTCATCATCTTCAAGTCAGCCTTCAGGTGGGTTGTGACATTATAGTCATACCTCAGCGTCTACGCTAGAGTGCTTCTTGCTTGAGCCCATATAAGCCTTCCGCAGTGAGGCATGCATCTGTTCACTTGGCTTAGTGTTATAGTTCAAAGTTACGCCTTTTGTCCACACATCGTTAAAGAGATGTGATAGTAGATGCATCTTTGGAAACTCGAAACTTTTGCCATATAGCCGAGTACATTCCTGATGGGATGCAACAATAAATGAGATATAAGTGAATTTTGGGGGATTAGATCATACCTCGCTGAGTGGCTGAAATTTCTCCACTGCTGCCTGTCCAAGTGCAATGGTTTCAGAAGTTTGAACAGTCAATGAGGCAAAAATCTGTATCTCTGCTTGTTTGCGGACAAGTGCAATGAATACTGCATACTTCTTGTGCATATTCAATGTTCTGTGCAAGACAACCTGTAACAATTTAGCAAACCTTTTACAATTATGGGATGATCAAATACCTTCAAGAGATCTTCAAACTTTCGTCCATCGCCAAAAGTTAAGCTTAGAGCGTTGCGAAAATGATTGAGCTCAGGCCAGGAAGGCACTGCATCCAAGCTCATACCAAATATAAGCTCCACTATCAATGAGATGTGATAAGGAGCAACTGACCGTGCTTCAAAATCCACCCGGTCATTACGAGTCAAATCTTCAAAGAAATCTTGTAACATTGGCCATAAATGCTTCCCCCATCGACCAAGATCATCAGTATGAAGAACATCATAACTGAAGGCTCGAAATGGATCAGTCAGACTACCCAATGCAAGCAATGAGTTCTGTTGAAAGATTGATAAGGTTAGACTTTCCAACTGCCATAAATTACATACCTGAACTGGTCGATATCCCAGTGGTTTCAGCAACGCATCTCCTTGAGTAATATTCATAGTCTTGAGTTTCTCAAAGAGCTGTCGGACGTTTTCAGCGGTTCTTGCTTCAGCAATGAAAGCTAAGTTTGCCAGCATTTCAAGGGGAATCAGGCAGCGAACGCAAGGTGCAAGCGCTTGGCTACTTCGAATGCAAGCTATAATAAGCCTGACCATAAATTCAAGGTAGTCCAGAATTAAGAAAATGCTTGGGACTCACTGCTCGTCATAGTCAGCTGAAACCAAAAAAAGCGAAGGAAAGAGTCGCCACAGTTGTTTCTCTTCACGTAAAGCATGTCTTGATGTGAGATACATTGCGTATCCCATGCGTGCCTCATTCTTAATAGTTCGAAGTAGCTCTGCCATGCCAGCATGCCATGCAGCGCATCTTGCGTTTGCAAATGATGTTTTACCACTGTCAAGTGCGTTTTCGTCAATCTAGAGTTGACAATTTCAGTACTTTCCTTTGGATTGTGAGGTGAAGACTTACAACAGGAAGCCATCCAACCACCCTGCCACCTCCAACTCCTCGCCCATTGCGAATGTCATGAGGTAAATTTGCAAGGCGAGCAATCACTGGGTATCCCTTTTTTGTACCAAAGCTTGAGAGTTTTGATTTGTCTGAATACAGTATAATCGCCAGAGGAAGTCCATCGATCGGAAGCTTTTTCTAAATAAAATTGAATCGCTATTCTGAATGAGAGTGTAGTGACTTACCTGCATCTCACGCCAATCGTCTGCCGTCCATGGTTCATCCACAAATCGAATCCATTCATTCCTTTCAGCCCGAAATTTGCGCTGGGCGTGAAAGTGGAAGTGAGGTTGTAGCTCTGGATTATCAAGAAGCTCCAAGAGCCAGCCCATAAGCGGCTTGATCCACACTGTCAGCTTCATATCTTCTCCAGTTGATGACGGGTAGGGGATTGTGTAATCGACTTGCTCAAACTAGAGCCTACATTAGATTCTTTCTTAAAGGTGAGAGCTGGACATACCGGAGTCAGAACTGTTTTTGCTCGATCCATTGCTGCTCGTAAGTCTCGGTTGTTCTTAAAGGTAACATTGCAGTCCATGGATTTGTGTAGTAGTTTGAGCATCGCATCGGTGTGTTCTGCAGAGAGGCTTGCCGATGTCGCAATCTCTGCAAACTCAAAATCTTCAAGTGTCTTGAATGGCCAGTAAGGCTTGTCGCCCACTGGGACTTCGTTGAATGGCGCAGAATCAGAGCCCAAGACTGGCGGAGGGCGCCCGGAGGTAAACTTCTTTTGTTGGCAATCATAGTATAGGGCGTGGGTTGCCCCTTCCTCTGCTAAAGGTGCCAGTTAGACTTCATTACTGTCGGGATAAGGAATCAGTGCCATACCAGCCTGAGCGCTTTGTGATGGGAGGTCAGAGCTTGGCGAGAATTGGCTATTTGTATTTATTTCATCTATAAATCAAGCTGTAAGTACTAGGTATGTTTTGCACATAAATGGGTACTCTACCTTCGGTTTCAACCATTTGAAAAGTTATATCTTCAGTTTGATTATTCACAATATCTCCATCGGAAGGCAGGAGGTTTTCGATGCCAGTAGCTATAGCTATTGAAGACCCAGCAGTGTTAGAAGGTCCCGGGCAAGTAGATGATGTTGTTGCTGAGTTATTGAGGGATTGAAGCAGAACTGGATTGATAGGGGCAGCTTTGACAGCTTTGCGAGCTTCGTAGGCTGAGGAATTTGCTTGAGAGCAAGCACGGTAGTGGTTGGTGAACCCTCTAATTTGGAAACACCAATTGCACGAAGGACATTGTCGTAATTTAGCGGCCAGCAGCTGGATTTCCGTAAGATTCTGTCGTGCAATACCTCCTTTTGGCGGCATCGTGAAGGTGGATAGCTTTGAAAGAAAAGAAAAAGTCTGACATAAGCGGCACAGGTAGACTCTTCAGCCATTGTTAAATTGTAGCAACTCGTTTATATAGTACCTAGAGGGTTTCTTATGCGGTGCTTTGGCTTGGAGCGTCCCATTTTAGGATGTAAAAGTATCTCTGATACTCTCAGAGCATATCAGGACATACAAGTACATGTCATGCGTTCGTATACTACATATATGCGCATATAAGCACATATCAACGGCTCAAAGGGTGAATACACTGCAATATCAGGTAGCCGGGGTGTATGATCAAGCTATATCAACCAGATATCAGCCAACAGGCCATATCATGCACGCTCCATTTTTCTGACATGTGGCTGTGTCGTAGCGATCCTCCTGCGTCTGAAAGTGTGTAATAGGGGTACTGGCGGGTCAATAGGGGCAGAAACACATGTGAAATAAATTAGAAAAACCCCCTTGCTTTCGCTCTACGTCTGTGCTCGACTAGGTTGTATCTGCGATGAGTTTGGGCTCTTCAGGCAGCTCCGGCGCTCTTACCGGCCCCTCGAATGAGCTGGACCAAGCAACTAAAGACAAGACTGAGGCAGTATTCAGTCTCATGGCTGGCTTCAACAAATACTCCTTCGGTGACCTCTTGTCAGCTTCGCTACGCTCCACTAGTCAACTCAACAAATCTTGCCAAGGAGCTGTGGGTCAATGGCTAAGCGGGAACGCACGCGAGGGAGCTCGCCCTTCGGAGATCATGGATGCTATCTACTCCCACCCTCATTGGCTCTGATCGTTCCATTACCTTTTTGCCCAAGAAGCCACCCGATGCAGACAAGAGAGCATCCATGCGATTGTTCAACTCACGTGAGGGTATAGAAGAATGGATTGGCAACGGCGCGTTGTATCTAGTGAACCGGGAAGCAAAGAGTCTTATGGCTGAACTGGCGCTATCTAGAAAGCCTACCTGGGAAAAGCTGAAGTCCTTCTCACTCGAAGCGGAGGGCCAGAAGATGATATCCAAGGCGCCCCTTATTTATGCTATTCTCTCAGTTATTGCTTCTGTCAAGCGTCGCAAGAATCGCACACAGGGGACCACTTCTCCTAGTGCGAAAGATAGCTCTAGCGGCGACGAAAGTGATTCTCAATTCAGCTCAGCCTCGACTTCGGGATCTGGTTCGGATGATGGACAAAATCCAGGAAATTCATAGGCAAGAGCTGAAGACCTGGCAGATATAGTGAATATTCTACATACCGTATAACTGCTTGTCTTATCCTTTGTGAAGGTCATTATCACAATTTACATCCTTTTTGGATTTCGAAATCGCTTGGTCGGTTTCTTCAGAACACTCTTCGGTGTTCTCATGTTTGCCTCAGATGCGCCAAAGCTGCTGTATCGAGTCCTGCGCCGGATGAAGATCTCTCCAGCGCATAGTACTGTGTTGACGTATCTGAAAGAGCTTGCTATTTCCGCAAAGGAAAAGTTCCGGCACATCGGACGGCGTTCACACGAGACTACCCAAGCCGACAGCGAGGACGAACCGGAAGTATTCATGCTTGGGTTTGATAGTATCAACAAGTATGTCGAACCTCGAAACGAGACAGTTGGCAACAAGAGCAAGCTCCGAAGTGGGACGGCAGCTACTGCACTGATACTGGAGGACGTTCCGAAGGGCGCTTTCGATCGCAAGCCCTATGCAGCCAATATGGAAGCTGGACTGCGCCGCAATCTTACTCTTTCCGAACTGTACCAGGATATTGATCAAGACCATCTGGCCAAGATTGGAACTGCGTCGATTATGCGCATCCTGTCTCGGGATATCCAGGCGCTAAAGGGACTGAAAGGTGCTGTTCGGAAGAGGTTCTCCGACCCTACATTCTGTGCCGTCCATCGTCTGTCACTGCGCAAGACAAGAATACATACTATGGGTACCTCTGGAATCAACGAAGCAACAGCTGAGGGCGTATCTGAAGTACTGGATGACCTTGTTCTACAAATGGATATGAAGCCTACCTGGTTTGATGAGCTCTTGATACTTGTATGTGGCGACCAGCTTACTGTAGATCGTCTTCGAAAGGCCATTCGATATCTGGCTCAGGAAAGCTCAGTCTATGCGCAGAAAAGTTGGGTTCTTCCGCTTATCCAGCCTTGGCACATGAGCTTCGCCTACTTGAGGACTTTAATGGGCACCCACTGGTATGAGGCAACTGGGAAGGACACGTTGGGACTCCGACGATCGGTGGGAGTGCTTGGCCGAAGGATCAATGCTGAAAAGTGTGACTACTACACTTGCCTTAATGCGGTGACAATTGTTTTTAACGGAATGGTTCTTTCAGCTGCTCGGTCCGTGCATTTACTGTCTGATTTTGCTTGAGCTAATAGTATATTTAGGGCAGTCTTGCGACAGCGTAACGGTACCTTAAGTCAGCAAGACACAGGCGCCAAGTCGCTCCAGCTGCTAGAAGAGCTTGAGGGATATTTTTCCTGCGATGGACCACTAGAGAACTGCACACTGGAGCAACTGGAGTCGCTCTCCTGTGCTTCATACCAAGAGTTTTTCACAACAGAGGCGTATCAACTGGCGCTTTCAGCATCGACAAATTCACAACCTCTAGCCTCAGAAATTGATCATCTACTGACGAGGAATATGGAAGCTCTGGCCTCGGAAAGTAATATTTCCGCTAGCTCATCTAAGGCATCACTAGCTCGGCGCCGAAATGCTCCAGTTGCAACAGGATCGACGCAGTCCCTTCTGGATGGGGATGATGTGCTTGCCAACGGCAAACTCTTCATGCGCGATGCCTTGTTCTTGATTGAGTTCACCTCGGCGATGGATGAAGGAGACCCAGGATGCATGTTTAAGATTATGGATGTGAGTTGGGGTGCATACAGTCGTATATTCTGCTCTAACTTTAACACAGATCTTCAGATTCTCGTTCTGGGGCGCCAACGCAACAAATTACGGCTCGGAGCTGCTTGAAATGGCTTGCAATTTCAAGTACGAGTACCCCGACAAGCTTCAACAAGCAATCAAAAATAACTATGTTGTCAACCCATCGGGATTGCCTGGACACTGGCAAGCGGTGGATCTACTTCAGGAGCATCACAACAAGGACATCAAGAATGTTTTCAATTCAAAAAACTCAGACTTCAATGATCCATTTCTTCGGGAATCTGTTTCTTTGAACATTGCTGGATTTGCTTTTGTCAAGAATTCGATCCTAAAGCTCTTGGGACTTGCACGGACAGGGAAACATCATTCAGCAGCAAAGTACCAGCATGATCTCAATGTTCTTGGTGCCCACTTTGAGGCCGAGAATTTCTTCACCCTCACTCGCGGGCGCTCCCAACCATACCAGGCCCAGGATATGATTGCTCTAGGCTATTCTCGGCTGGATAATGGTGTTCTCAAAGGCTTTTTGGAGCGAACTCTGCATGACCCGACTGCTGTTGTAGAGGAAGGAAACCCCACAGAAGCCACTGGAGACAACTGGTTTGTCCAAGATGCGGAGAATATTTTACACTCTCCTGTATCTGATACAAATGTATGAACGAAATCAAGTCTGGAATTCAGTTGTTTTATTTTCGTGGCTACTCTTCTTTCATAGGCTTGCGCGTGGCTAAGCCCTCCCTTTCCCCTTTCTATTTCTTGTTGATGCCACGCGCCCTTTTGCCTATGGTCAGCGCCCTACAAATTGGTATGAACAAGATCGACTTGCCTACTCCCTTTTCATTTAAAAACTGTCCCTCGAGCAAATTCTGATGAGGACCTCGGTTTTTGTTCTTCTCCTTTGTGTCTAGATTGCTAGTTGTGTTCTTCGCCGCCTCCTTGCCCTTGAACAAGCTTGCTGCGAGATCGTCCAGATCTGTGTCTGAGTCCGAATCTTCTGGCCGGATGTTCAAGCTTTTCCACATCTTCTTGGTTGATTGCAATGTCACCTCAACGACACTGTACAGCACTTCGCCCCACTTATCGAGTCGATCCCAGTGCTGCATCACCTGTCGGAAGTTCTCAAGGGATGTGCAAACATGCATCCGCTTGCATAGGTGCTCCAAAAGTCGATCAGAAATGAACATTTCTGCGGGGTCGTAAGGCCCACAGCGATCGGTTACAGTTGGCCAGGTGCGTAGTCGCCATTCTCGAAGCATGCGTAATACCACAGGGATCATGAACTTTTTGTTCAATGCCCGATAGGAGTTTTTGTTAGCTCTGGGTCCAATCAACGGCCTCCGGACGCCTGCTATACGTTCCTTTGAGTCCTGCGCTCGCGATTCCACCTCCCACTCGTGACCAAACTCGTCGTTATTGTGCACGATGCAGCAGTTGGGGTGTTGAATAAAGGACTCCCCCCAGTGTAGGCAAGCAGTATAGCGAGGGCAGCGATCAAAAGACGGGTTTGCAAAGTCGACCATGAACTTTTCGACTCCATCACGCCAGCCCGGAGCATCCTTCAACTTTGAGGTCAAGTCCATCCATGCTGGGAAGTAGATGTATGCAGTGCCAGTTTTCCGTATGCGCCCAATTCGCTGAGTTTGTGTCTTGACTAGTTTCTCAATTCTACCTCAATTCTTTTAATATCTACATCATAATACGCGCAAGGTAATTCTCTACAAAACTATGGCCTTCGTTTGTCTCAGATTCGAGTGTACAATGTACTATGACCCAATGAATGCTCTCAAATGCGAGAATGTAACGGTTACATGTAACACGTAGTCAGGTATGTAATGCCTCCACCTTATCTTTGGGATGCAATGAGGATCAAATACGGGGATTTCTGAAGCCAGACGCGGGAGTCCCTCGAATCCCTGTGAAATCCCATCGATATCTCATGCAATCTCCTTAGATCTCATTAGACCAATTCTAATGCTCGCACGCATAGAATCATTATCATATATGTATATGATTATGTACTCCATGATCCTAATAGGGCACTAATTACATTGTGTCCGAATAAGTCCAGCGCTGGCCTTTTTTGTCAAAGTATTCATCTCGACGCTTCGGCGAGTGAGACCCGAAGGATTGACAGGCGCGCCTGAATATTTCGTCAATAGAATGTATAAGTAGCATTGCACGGAGGGGACTTACGCTTGAAGTCGCAATTGCAATCCCATCCGGGATCCCCCCGCTACGCAAGGAAAAGCCCTTGCTCCCAGACGAATCTCCGGGGAGCGCCGAGGCGTATCAAGTGTCTACAATAAAGGCAGTTGGCAGGCAAGTGGATAAACCGACAAGCGACGTACCGGGTGGATCAAGAATGGGTTAGTTAAGCCTTTTGTATGAGTGGCTACTAAGCACTTCGTCCCTACAGCTCGAGAGCCATCAACCCGAGTGGATGAATTAGGGGATGGAACAATGAAAGAGAACGAGGCGTGTTGAATGAATGCTCTAGTAAACTAATAGTAGTAGTGTTAACCGATGTAAAGAGATAGCATTCTAGTACTATAATACAAGAGTCTTACATACTAGAAAGAGATGGGCAAGAAGAGCGCGTGCATAGAGAGAAGAGCGCACGCGCGATGAGCACGTGATGAGCGCGGATAGCATGCACGTAGGTTAGTGTTAGTTAGTGGCGCGGTTGATTGTTGATTTATTTGCGCGCTGAGACCACTCAAGTTGTTCATGTTGGTACAAAACTTAGTGTCCGGGGAACCCAATGCAAGTAACAATGACAATGAATTGCATCCTATCTACTATTAAGTCTCTACGGCAATCACCATAAATGAATATAATGAACAATGAAAAATGAGCGTGAGTTACAGAAATAATCTAACGCCTCGCAAACTTGAACGCCTTCGACGCAACCAGAGTGATGATGATGTTGAACACCGTAAACGCGATCATGATACCAAGATCGCGCCAGCGGGTGTCGAATGAGATACCCAGTCCGCTGTAGAAGTCGTCGCCATATGAGTAGGGGCAATAGCGGCAGTCCGAGCTTGCATCTGGGTTATCGAGGTACCCTACGGTCGCGTTCACAAAGTCACCCGCCCACTGCACGCACGACTGTCCCGAAGGCGGCTGGAACACGGAGAACTCGATCGGCGAGCAGGTGATCTT
>MU132437.1:0-23869 GCA_015039395.1 Ceratobasidium sp. AG-I | reverse complement strand
TGATGGCGGTACCGGTTGTTTGGGTGTTTGCCGCCGATCGCTATCTCCTCCCCTCACCCATCCCGACCACCCACTTCACGCTCAGATCATTGTATCTTGGCCCATACAATCAAAAATAGCTTCAACCCAGCGTATTTTTGGCTTCGGCGGTCCCTCTGTGTCATCCCAGTCTCCAATGCAATCCCAGCGCCAAGCCATGGCTACCAGTCACACGACGCCTTTGCTACGGTGGAAAGTGGGCCGCTATATCCTCTCGATCGCAGTATCGCATGACGGCACGCGCGTTGCCTCTGGATACTATGACAGTCTAGTCCGCGTCTGGGATGTGCATACTGGCGCGCTTGTACTAGGTCCGCTGAGAGGACATACCGACGCGGTTCGATCTATAGCTTGGTCGCACGATGATACCCGCTTGGTATCTAGCTCTAACGACAGGACCATCCGGGTATGGGATGCCCAGACTGGCGCTCCCATAGCCAATCCGCTCAGAGGGCATACCGGTCCAGTCTACTCGGTGGCGTTCTCGTATGACAGCTCCCGCATTGTCTCTGGCTCGAAGGACAAGTCCATCCGCATCTGGGATGCCCACGCCGGCGTTCCTATAGGCCAGCCACTTAGAGGCCATACCGGTGAGATCAACTCTGTAGCATTCTCGACCGACAACTCCCGCATCGTCTCTGGCTCGGATGACCACACCGTCCGCGTCTGGGACGCACATACCGGCTCTCTTATAGACAAGCCGCTCGAGGGACATACCGACTGGATTTGGTCGGTGGCATTCTCACACGATAGCACTCGTGTCGTCTCTGGCTCGCGGGACAACACCATCCGCATCTGGGACTCCCGCACCGGCGCTCCCATAGGCGAACCGCTCATAGGACATACCAGCTATGTCTACTCGGTGGCATTCTCACACGACAGCACTCGTATCGTCTCTGGCTCGGAGGACAAGACCATCCGCATTTGGGACGCACGCACCGGCGCTCCTATAGGCGAGCCACTCAGGGGACATACCCACTGGGTCAACTCGGTGGCATTCTCGCCCGATAGCACACGCATCACCTCTGGTTCGTGGGATGGGACCATATGTGTTTGGGAAGCGCCGCCGAGCATGCCTTCGTTTGACATGATAACTAGCGACATGGTAAGCGCAGATCCCCATATATTACCCTGCGACGGTCATTCATGATCATACCGAAGTCCATCGAAGACATGTTCGGCTGCCTCGTGCAGCACGGCTGTGCGGATGTTTCCACTTTATTAGATTCCGCCAAACACTCCCCGATGGCAATCGCGAACGGAGGGTTTGGAGACGTATGGCGCGTCACTCTTAGCGACGGCTCAGTGATTGCGGTCAAGACCCTTCGGTTGCTTAGTCTCTTGGAGGGCAATACCAAGGGAGCCAAGGTGGGCAGCTAGCTGAACCTGTTTCTATTCTTTCGCACTTACGTACCTGGCACGCTCTAGCGAGCTGCACGCGAGATATACCACTGGTCCAAACTGCAGCATCCTCACATCCAAGAACTACTGGGCATTGTCGTTTTTCGAGGCGGCCTGGGTATGGTATCGCCATGGCTGGAGAACGGGCACCTCAAAGGGTATCTTGCTCGACTTCCCGAGGTCCCGCGCTATCCTTTGGTAAGTACGCCAGGCCTTTTTTCAGTTCAAATGACTGCATTGACATTAGTATAGTGCGTCCAGCTTGCGACTGGAGTAGCATACCTCCACGACGCCGGCATGGTGAGTGCTACCCTCCCACATCTCATGAAGGTAGTAGCCAACACGTGGCTTACAGGTTCACGGTGACCTAAAGACGGCAAGTATCACGAGGCCCTGCCTCATATGCGATGTTAGTTTTATGTTTCACTTACCAAATCCCTGGTTTCATGCAGAACAATGTGCTGGTGGCTGGCGATGGTACTCTGAAGATAAACGACTTCGACTATGCAGTCCTGTCTGAGAGCACACTGCGGTTCTCCAATACCACGAGACAAGGTGGAGGTACCACACGGTGGATGGTGAGAAACACGTATTCGTTCTTACGTGTATTCTCACTTGCGCACCCAGGCGCCTGAGCTTTTCCAACCGGAAGAAGAAGGTGAAGAAGAAAACGAGCATATAGCTGTGAGGACCACCGAAACCGACATATACGCGTTGGGGATGGCAAGTTGATTTAACACAGCTACAGTTGGTTCATTGCTAACCATAGTGTTGCCAGACTATGCTGGTAAGCTAGGTGAGAAGTGAAAGTAAATCCGACTGTTGAACGCCGAACAGGAAATCATCACCGGCAAGGTACCCTACTTTGAGTATAAAAGCGACATTGGAATCTACCGGGCTATCTCCAGGCAAGAGCCTCCAAAACGGCCAAAAGAGCTCTTCTTGCCAGAACCTCAGATCACGCCAATGTGGAATCTTTTAATGAACTGCTGGGCGCACGATCCGTCTGCTCGACCGGACGCTGCGTCAGTATCTGCATTGGCAAGTGAAACTCTCTGGTTGAAATCTACATATGGCTGACAAATAAAGTACCGATATAGTTAAGTAGCATGGCTCTCTAAATGCAATCTAGGCCCTTTGAGCAATTGAGGAGTCACCGTGCCAACTCCGCATATTTCTGTTCTCGCGCGTTTAACACCGGGCTGTGTGCTGTTACCTGTTCCCATGCATTTGGTGTATTAGTAATCTTGTGGCAAAGCTTTTATCTTCATTCGGATAGATGATACCGTAACGCAAAACTACCCCTAAGTATACCAACACAAATGGCCCATGTCTTTCATACGCTGGTAAAGTGGTCTTGTGACCTGGAACCATTATTGTAAGTATGGCGAAGACGAGTGCCGGAGTGGTTGTAGCGCTTTCCAAAAAAAGGGTGCACTTGTGACCAGGAACCCAGGCAATCCATTGTTGGACTCATTACCGCCCCAAAAGCCAACAAATTCTAACACATGAAATGTGTCTGTCAGGCTTTTGTCCGCTGGTCATAGTATAGTACTAAAAATAAGTGGATTTCGACAGAAGCAAAATCAACCTAATTGAATGACGCAGCAGTATTTATACGATGTCTGCACCTTAAAAAGCTCGACCTCTAGCTCTATTATAGCGTGTTGCAAAATCATTTTCCAAAGCGCCGAGATTTCAAAAAATCACCCTCAGAAGAGAAATTGTACTGCATGTGTATTTTGGGCTCAAAGTGTACGATATATATATTTGGAATCGCCTACATTTTGCGCATCGTTTGGTATACATATGTAGTCGGACTTACAGCCTTTGAGAAAGTCAACCTTCTTGACCAGACTGCGATTTCCGCCGTGCCGAAAGGCTCAAGGTTGTATATGACGGTGCGATTGTACAAAAAGGAAGCATAAGTAACTTTCTGCAAAAGAAACTATGCAGAAATGTGCTCGTTTGGGCTGGATTGCTTTACACGAAACCCTGGGTTTTTTTTTTTTGGGTTTCTTTCGTTCAAAGGGGCAGATTTCTGCCTGGTTTCTTTTTCAGAAAGTTACTTATGCTTCCTTTTTGTACAATCGCACCGTCATATACAACCTTGAGCCTTTCGGCACAGCGGAAATTGCAGTCTGGTCAAGAAGGTTGACTTTCTCAAAGGCTGTAAGTCCGACTACATATGTATACCAAACGATGCGCAAAATGTAGGCGATTCCAAATATATATATCGTACACTTTGAGCCCAAAATACACATGCAGTACAATTTCTCTTCTGAGGGTGATTTTTTGAAATCTCGGCGCTTTGGAAAATGATTTTGCAACACGCTGTAATCCTTTTGTGATCTTCAAAAAAAGCATACGCTCGGCGCCTGTGAAATTAATTAATTCCCCCCTGCACTGGAACTCGGCATCACCCCACAACTCAACAAATTGCAGCAACTGTATATGTTTGAAGTCGCAGTTTCAATGCGCAGGGCATGGTACTGACATCTGGAAAACTGTAAAAACCAAGATAGCACTATATAGTGCTATATAGCATATATAGTGACCTGAGAAAAAGTGGGTAGGTCCCTCTTATATGGTACTATATAGTACCTATCTAGAAAATATATAGGTGCTAGATAGCAATTTTGGAGCACTATGTAGGGCTATATAGCGATATATAGCAAACATGGTCTAACCATATATGGTAATTTCCTTTTTAGGAAGGAGGTTTAGAATAAAGAAATAAGATGCTAAAAATAGCAATTGGCAATATTGATCAATCTCCTGAACTAGCCATCAGTTTTCTGTCCCCTGTGCACTAACAGGACTATATGCTAGAAAATACCCCCAGGGGAGGCAAGGGGGGGCCCACACAGGACACAGGGGGAGGTGAAAAGGGGCACTTGGTTGACTCAGGGGGAAAGAGGGAGTTAGTGATTGATGATCAGGTCATGTGCTGGGCTCCCAAGTAGGCACAATGAGTTGCCTGTCTGGGATATTTCAAATTGGTGCCTGATTAGTCATCAATTTTTAATTAATACTTTTATTTCTTTATTCTAAACCTCCTTCCTAAAAAGGAAATTACCATATATGATTAGACCATGTTTGCTATATATCGCTATATAGCCCTACATAGTGCTCCAAAATTGCTATCTAGCACCTATATATTTTCTAGATAGGTACTATATAGTACCATATAAGAGGGACCTACCCACTTTTTCTCAGGTCACTATATATGCTATATAGCACTATATAGTGCTATCTTGGTTTTTACAGTTTCCCAGATGGAATCTGAGACTAGAATCCGAGATGTAAGGAAGCTGAGCCCCCGAGTTATGTTTTAGTTTTTACGCCATACCCTGCGCAATGGAACCGCAATTTCAAATAGATACGTTGTGCACTGACAGCGTCAGCAAAATATGCTGGCGCTCCAGTACTCCATAGCGCTGCGGAAGGGGGGGTGGTGGCTCCCGCGGTCTTGTCATGACCCACCCTGTTCTCTCGTGGCTTGTTCTTTCTTTCTCGTGGCTCATGACCTGAGTCATTTGTGTGGGCTGTGTCTTCTTTTGTCTGACTCACGCTGCGCGCTCTTCAGACGCTGCCTCGTTCTGTATGACTCGCCACATGGCATATGCTGTGCGAGTCTGACTCGATGTACACTCTTGTTTTGTCTGGGCTGTATGCCCTTTGCCTATATATTCAAGCCTGAGCAAGCCTGGTTTACCCAGCTTGCTCTACACTCGTCGTTTACCCTTTTCTATCTGGCCTTCAAAGCCACTCAGTTATCACTCGCCAGTTATTCAGCTTAGCTTTCTTATCATCTTCGCCAGCATCTTTGTTTAAGACTTGTTTATCATTTGTCCCAGCCACCCGATACGTCTGCTGTTGCCAGTCTACTACACGTTCGCAACATCTTAGAAGAGGTTGTGACAGGTCTGGAGCGCTTCAGAGCGCTTCAGAGCACCGGAGCACCGGGCTCCGGAGTACTCCCAAGCACTCCAAAGCGCTCCTGAGGCCGGGAGCATCGGGGAGCCACCCCCCCTGCTTCCGCAGCTCTCTGGAGCACCGGGAGCATTTCCGGTTTTTGCTGAGAGTCGGAGATTTGAATGTTATGAGTCCTGCAGCAGGGGGTGATGTATCAATTTCTAGCCACCTAGCGCATGCCTTTTGAAGTGCTCAGCAAAAACCCGCTAAGTTCCGGAGCGCTCTGGAGCGGCAGGTTGCTCCAGATCGCGTAGGAGCTGAAGGAGCAACTAGTATGGTGCTCCTGGGCGCTCTGGAGCGCTTGGGAGCACTTCCAAGTGTCATATCATGCGATCACGAGGGCTCTGGAGTGCTCTGGAGGTACCAGAGCAGCTGGAGCCACCCCCTGTGATCCAGAGCGCTCCGGAACTTGGGGGGATTTTGCCGAGTGGGCTGTAGTTTCACGGGCGCTAAGGGCATGTCTTTTCAAACATGGTGTAATAGAGGGGGAAGCATCAGAATTGAACAAAACACTCGCTTGGAACAGAAAGGGAGTTTGTTAGCTGCATGAAAGTCGCAGTCTGGGAGATGTTTAGAATGAGGATTTGTGTCAGCGGCTGACATGTTTCAGAAGGTGACACAGATCAAGCTTGGAATACAACGGTAAATACTGCAGGTGTGGCAGATGCATAGTCCAATGACCTACGAGACACCGCCCGTTAGCTTGAACGAGTGTGTGGAATTACTGTGTCGTGTTCACATGATAAATGGTATGATACGAGAACAGTGAATAGCGCATGTAAGCAGTACCAGGTTTACTAAGATGATCAAATGCTGTACTGGGAACTGGTACAGAGTAGACCAATTGGTTCTCAAGGAATTGTCTAAACAATAACGGGATGTTAGCCTTTCAAAATCTTCGTAGTGCTGAAATAACAAACAGGGACTTTACGCACATCTGGAAATCTGCAAGTAGCTAGATTGTGCTATCTAGCAGTATATACCCTATCTAGGAACCCTAGGAAAACTAGATAGGTCCCCCATATATAGTGCTAGATACTGCTATTTAGCTGCCATCTAGCACCTATCTAGCACCTATCTAGCACCTATCTAGCACCTATCTAGCATCTACCTAGCAGCTAGATATTGTCTAGCTAGGAGCTAGATATTGTCTAGCTAGGAGCTAGATAGCAGTATCTAGCGGTATCTAGCAGCTATCTAGCATGATCTAGCACGATCTAGCAAGATCTAGCACTATCTAACCTGATATGGGAATTTCCCAAAAAAGGAAAGAGGTTTAGAATAAAAAATAAAAAATATGATTATTTTTATTACCCAATATGGCAGTTATAATATGCCTGATTGGGTAACTACCCCTTTGGGAAAATTGCCAATTTGATCAAACTCTTGAACTAGCCAGCAGTTTTCTATCCCCTGTGCACCAACTGGACTATATGCTAGAAAATACCCCCAAGTGAGGCAAGGGGGTGCATCAGGGGGAGGGGGAATGGGGTGAAAGGGGCACTTCAGCTACCTTAGGGAAGGGGCACTTGGTTGTCAGGTCATGTGAATGTCACCCAATGAGGCATAAGTGGCTGCCCCTTCAGGGTATTTGAAATAGACCCTGATTAGTCAGCTGACAAATAATCCTATTTTTATTTTTTATTCTAAACCTCTTTCCTTTTTTGGGAAATTCCCATATCAGGTTAGATAGTGCTAGATCTTGCTAGATCGTGCTAGATCATGCTAGATAGCTGCTAGATACCGCTAGATACTGCTATCTAGCTCCTAGCTAGACAATATCTAGCTCCTAGCTAGACAATATCTAGCTGCTAGGTAGATGCTAGATAGGTGCTAGATAGGTGCTAGATAGGTGCTAGATGGTAGCTAAATAGCAGTATCTAGCACTATATATGGGGGACCTATCTAGTTTTCCTAGGGTTCCTAGATAGGGTATATACTGCTAGATAGCACAATCTAGCTACTTGCAGATTTCCAGATGCAAGGCCGAGATTTCAGATTCCGCCGTTTTATTTCACCTCACCACTCAGCAAAATGTGTTTTTGCTCTGGAGCGCTGGGGAGCGCTCCGGAGCAAAGCCATGCGCTCCGAAGGCTCAAGTTCTCAAATGAGCCTCTGGAGCACGTGCTCCCCGGTGCTCCGGAGGCTCCATTGAGAACCTGAGCCTTCGGATCAAATCGTGGGAAAACACATTTTGCTGAGGCAACTATTTGAAAGCTTCAGAAAGTGATGCAGATAGGCGTTATTTCTGGCGTAGATAAACCTTACATGACCTTTCAGTCTGCTTCGAGCCGAGTGAAGGATTGTCATGAACCGGACCGACATATCCTGAAATTCTAGCCGAGCCCAAAGTCTCCAATAGCAGCGGAACCAAGTCGAATTCAAGGGACAAGGAAACACCTAGACCTGAGTCTGATGAAGAGAGGCGACAGGAATTGTCGAACAGCAAGAGGCCTTGATTGGGATAACATATTGGTGAGGAATGTTTGCCATGAAAGTGCTATGATACCGCGCCTGGGTTCAACAATTCTCTGGCATGTATGACGATCGCCATCGGAGCTGGAGCGACGCGTGCCAGTCTCTCGGGTTCACGGTCCGCTCAAGCGTGCATTAGTAAGCTCCATCTAGGCTCACGCGTTCTCAATTCTCCCAGCCCCAACTGACGCATCATTGGACTCTAGCGCTCATGAGCATAGTATGGACCGTCGCGACGAGCGCATCATGCATAATTGCTCCAGAGATCGCATCGGCCACGCACGTCATCGCCGCCATCGTCGATACAAGCTTCTCGATCGCGCTCGTGTGGAGCCGGGGGTCTATCATACCAGACTTTGTCGGGCTTGGACAAAGACCTATCACTGAGCGCAACAGGCCACGCTCAACCAGGCGGCGATGAAACTAAAAAAGCGTTAATTTTCTAGCCATGTTTCTATGTGTGTATTTTCTGGTCCGGGATACGTCGAGTATGGAATATGATTGATTATAATCTGTCGGAGTTGTCGATAGGATGTGTAGGATGAAGATATCATGACGTCACTTTCATTTGGCGTGCTATTAGGTTGATCCCTGGGTTATTAGCTGATGCGCGGTTGTCAGACTTACGATTTTTGCTGCACCCACTTGTAGGTAGATATATCATCGGACTCTGCACCATTGGTTATGGGCACTAACGTTTTCGGCTGGAACCAAACTACTCTATTGGGTGCGCTGCGGCGTGCGGGATTTGGTTGGGCCAGTTTATAGCTCGACGTGGCGGCATACCACCTCGGCCAAATCCTCACATTTTGGCTCGGTTGATTTTTCTATCGATCACCCGACGCTCTATAAGCGTTTTATATGTCCTTTTATCTTGTTTGTGTACTTGGCTCGGCCGGAATCTTAGGTGGTGTACCTAAATGCTGTATGACCGAACTAGAAATCTAATTGAATCGGCTCGCATTTGAGCGCTACACATTCACAGGTGATTGAGCGTTATTCTACAATGTGAGAATTTACCAGTTGCTACCTCCATTCCTTGCCGTGCACTAGACAGAACCGTCGAGGAAATCGTTATAGTTCGAGAAATGAGGAGAAGCCGTATCATGCGCCCAAAGACCAACTAAAGTAGAGATTTAGACTCGAATAGAGAACACATGACGGGATACTTACAATCCTCGTGGTCGGTAATACTCGATGCCGGATTGGCCGGTGCGCTGACGGCGGTAAGACCTAATGCCCATCCGAATACTTGGTAGCCATTCGTGTTCAGCGAATTATCACTAGGTGAGTTTGTCAGGACGAGCGACATCAAGTTCAAGCGGGTGCGAAAATGCTTACGCCCAGGTTGTGCAATTCTGGCACCGGAAGAGCCACTTCCAGTGGGTCGCGTTGACAAACGACCCAGCGGCGATCGTCGTAACAGTCGGTCCGGTGATGACAAATGGCGCCGAATAGCCTCTACAACAGGATACTCAGAGAAAACCCAGAGGATCGATGATATACGTTTGACTTACAGGGCGTAGCGAGTTGAAGGCACGATAGCGCCGTTCCATGGCCAAGCGACCAAGAGCAAATTGTAGTTCATGCCGCCACCGAGCGACCAGCCTACCCATTTCGCTGAGATGGGGGCGATGATCTCGCCGACGAACTCTGTCGGAGAAGTGGAGGAGGGAAATGTGATGCTGAGTCGGATGCCATGAACAGGATCGACAAAGGTCTGGAACGGGATGCCGGTGGCGGTATCGGTCCAGGCTACGCTTTGTGAGAAGACTTTGGATGTCTGAATAAGTAATTTTGAGACCGGGTCTGGGATGGGACGCTCACCGGTGCCTGTAATGAGCAGAAGGGAGGCTAGGAGCCGGCTTAACATAGTGGGTAGATTGACTAGCCCGTAAACCCTTATGAGAGGAGATGCTAGAGGCAGGTAGTTATGCCCGCTATATACGGATGGCAAGACATGCATATCACCAACTGTTTGGATAGGGCTCCAAGGCCGGAGGGTTTAGCCAGTTAATTAAGCCCCGCACCCTGACTCGAGGCTCTGGCGCAACTAGTAAGATACGATTAGTTTTACCGGCTTCCACAATTCCAGGTGCGTGGTTGTTCCATGCGGGGCGACATCGGTGTCCCAGAGGGCTAAGAGCTTGGCTCGTGATCTGTGGGGATGTTAATAGGAGTATGTCTCGGTTCTACACGTGGCTTGTCAGCACAAATTGGCTTGAATGATAGCTATAGGGAGAAACCTGTTAACATACCTCCAGAAACGGTAGAGCCTCGGAGGCTTGGCGAGTTACCTAACTCACCACGTTTGTACACTCGGTGGGCTCGCAAAGGGAGAATAATTAGTGATGCGAGCGAACATAGCCGGTATAGAAATCTTACCGGATCGAAGCTTTAATCCTGCAAGACACACTATTTGGGCTCAGCGCCCTGTCTGATCAACGGGGCGGATCGACATCATCTTAGGCTACAAAAGGGAGTCAAAGTGGGAACTAGCAAAAAAGGATGCTCGTTCAATGCTCGAAACGTCAGTCGTAATTCTTTAGAAAGATATATCCAACGAACGACCTTAATAAATAGTGCATTTAGCTGCGATAATCTATCTCGAACGGTACTGAGAACCAATCAGATGCTATGGACGGAAGCGTAAGGAAATCCACGGGAACGCGCATAACATATTGAACTCGAGTAATTCAACTCGTTTGGGCGCATCCGCTTGGATGTTCAAGTGACTTTCAGTAGTAAATGTTTTAGCTTGTTGATCATGTTGCCCACACATAGTATATATGCTGTTCTCGTTGGTCGGCAACCAAAGGCTAGGTGCATATAGCATATACATCGGGCTCGTCGGAGTGCGTGGGCCAAGCAGGTTTGCCATGTATAATTTCAAGGGCTTCACGCAGCCTGGCACACCAAACATAGGCTCTGAATGAAGAAGGACCGGTACATTGCTCGCCGCGCCGCGCCTCGTCACGGCTCAGTGTAGCGCCAATAGCCGCTACTATTTTTAGGCACGTCAGCACGGTCAAACTGGGTCAAGCAGCCCCACAGGGTCTCGGCACCGCCTGTTCGGCCAACATCTTCCACCCCCACCAACCACACTTCGATTGTATACATATTGTTATCAAAAGTAAGTAGGCGCTCATAGAATTCACGGGATCATTCGACTGACAGACCTGTAGCATGACGACATTTTTGGCCTATGGAATCTCGAATCTCGGGATGGGATTCGCGCTGCTTGTCAGGCCGAACGTGCTGTACCAGAGTTCACTCGCGTATTTGATCAATGAACGTTATGGATTCGTACGTACTACCATCTCCTTCTTGGTCATTATACTAATAGTGGTGGGTCTCGGCAGCGCGTGACGGACGTAAACACCGCGCCTGGGTTCAACAACTCCTTGGCTTGCATGACGATCGCAGTCGGAGCCGGAGCGACGCGTGCTGGACTATCGGGTTCGCGTTCTGCTCAAGCGTCCATTGGTAAGCCCCATCCAATCCCACCTCGGACTGACACGTCATTGGGACTCCAGCGCTTATGAGTGTTGTATGGACCGCGGCGACAATCGCGTCATGTATCATCACTCCAGAGGTCGTATCGGCCACGCACGTCATCGCCGCCATCGTCGATACAGGCTTCTCGATCGCGCTCGTGTGGAGCGGCGGGTTTAGCATCCCCGAGCTTGTTGGACTTGGACGGAGGCCGGGTACTGGGAGCAACAAGCCTCGCTCAACTCGGAGACGATAAATTCACTAAATGTATTTTTCGCGGACGCGTTTGTAGTTTGTTTTTGTTCTTGTTTTTCTAGGATGTAAAATCTGGAATGCGATTTGTCGATGGGTTGCTTCGATTGATCGCCGTGGGGTGAGATGATCCCGCCGGGACGAGCTGCTTCGGATGAAGACATCATGACGTCACTTTCATTTGGCGTCATTTGGGGATATATAAGCTCACACACGCTCGTCAGACCTAGCAGTCACCCTCTACACCAACTTTTAGGTATGTAAATCGTTGGCTTCTGCGCGCCGTCGGTGAGGAGGTTTCTAACGTAGTCGCTTGTAGTAACCAAACTACCCGTCTCTACCTACTACCGTGTCCTCGCTACCTCCTCGTCCTCCTCCGGTAAGTCTAAATTACCAGCCTAATGCCTCACTTCACTTCTAAGGATACTTGAACATATCGGACATGATCTTAAATGGGAGCCAACAGTACTAAGGCCGACCGCAAATTCACTTTCGTTGTGCGTGTCGAGTGCAGCTTCCAGCATGCTTGTTTTTATGACCAAGCATGTGCGTGGGTTGCTGGAAGCTTCGAGGCTTAAAATCACACTCTACGTGGCGGTGTGGGCAGCACGTAGGAACGGGAAGAATATTACGTATCCCTATTGTTGCAGAACAAACATCGATTGTTTCATCCGCTATATGTACATCATGATGGTAGTGAAAATAGGACAAATGGAGCCGGCCTCTAATCTAACTACGTCGTGTGATAGATCATCCCTATCTGTCGGCTATCCACGCCTCCAGTCACCTCCACCGGTTCATCACACGATGAAAGCACCTCCATATCGAACCAACTGTTACTCCCCATAACCCATCTTCATCTCCAGCTGCCTGGCTCGACCCCGTGGGTCCTAGTCCAACCAAACGTCCATCATTGCGGCCAAGTCGCCAACGGTACTACCGAAATGGGTGAACCAGGTGTTCCACTAGGACGAGACCTATCGAGACTAGAGTCCAGCCCAGCGAGGCAGTATGCAGGGGATTTGACAAAATCAGGGCACGCGGTGCGCCAGGTGAGGCTGTCCTCGTCTGGTGACTTGATTAGGTAAGCCAAGTCGGAAAGTCGAGTACATGGTCGTGGTGAAGGGATGAGGGTTGTTCAAATCCGGATACATCGTTGGGGAACAGCGGTAGAGAGGATTTGGATGGGGTGGTTGCGTGAACACCAATCTAAAAAAAGAAAACTAAATATTGAATCAGAATCGGACGAGAATGGAGACTCACCAACAACGACATGCTCAAATGGAGCATGCTCGCGTGATGCTTCCATCTACTCGACTGAACGCGGAGGAGATTTTCGGGGCCGTGGGATCATCTACTGTTCAGCTTGCGTTGGATCGTGTATCATCTCTCCGGATGGGAAAGCGCCGGGATTTTGCGTCTGGACGTTAGAGACGCGATTCTAATAATCCTGCCCGAGTGATTGCGAGGCAGACCATGAGAGTAGAATTGATAACGATTAAATAAGAGATTCTGGCGGGGAACGAGCAGAGCCAAGTCTGTGGGAGTAAACGTGGCGAGAGAAAGTTCGACGAAATAGATCGGAATGATACTCTGGTATATCGTAAGAATCAACAGTGAGTCTTCAGAGGGTCGTGTAGTCGGTGAATGGCGTCCGAGAATCACAGACATAGTTCCAGTTGATCTGTTTGATACAGTCGGAGATAGGAGTCAAAAGGGATCACGAGAGAAGAGCCGGCGCGGATTTCGCGAGTCGGGAGCGAGGATCAAAGTGCAACAAAGCAACGTAAGAAAATGACGGGCGATTGAGATCCAGGCCAACGGAACAAAGGATGCAACATAAGCCGGCTCAAGGGAGGGAAGTCTGTGGTGGGGACGAGGTGCGCGGGCGGCCGAAGCTCGAGCTAGCAGGAATGCTAGCCCCAGTGACAAAGTCCGACGACGAGAACCGGTTGTGTTCCGTCGTTTGGGTCGCAAACACAACCGACACCTTCCCAGAGATTTGCCTGGCATCGAATTAACAGGGAGGCGACTCGACGTTCCGTAAGTCCATCAGGCCGAGTGGATATACCGTCACCATCCCTCCTATAAACCTACTGGCACCTCCCTCCAGATTTGTGGCAAATGGAACGTTGATACCGTGCTGGAGGAGCCGAGCTTAGGATCGTTGTTCCGCCACCCTCGATGTCCCCAACAGTGGCCGTGGATGACGAGCCTCGAACCTGTTCCGTCCGTCAGAGAATGTCGTATTGAGGTTTCGCCAGTAGGCCCGTCTATGAGAGTGACTGGGACCGTTCTTTGGAACACGTCGAGAGCTAGGATGGATGAGGAAGGTTCGTTGGCACGAGATGGAGCCCGGGAAGATGGGCTGATGTCGCGTTGGCCGAGTGAGCAAGACGTAGCAAGTGTACAGATGTCGAGCCGAGAATGGGACAATCAGCACCAGTGACGCCGTAGGACGAGGAGGAAGACCAGGCGCAGGAGGGTTTGTAGACTCACCGGTGCGAACCTCTGCCGACGCTTCGACTTTGGGCAGCGAACTTGTCGAGTCTGTGGGATGCTGCCATCGATGTCGCTAGGTAGCAAGTGCTATAATGAGTTTCGTTCCTCGCGTTCGAGATGAGAGATGTAGGGCGGAGCTTTTTGTCGGCGACAGGCGAGGTTTTGGAAGTGACATGTCAAGAAGCGTTGCGTGGGTCTCGACCTGCTATCCGGTCTGTACTTCAGGTCCTTCAGCCATGCAGAATTAGATGGGCAACAGAACAAGTCCTCAAATAAGAGCCGTCGACTCTCGCAAGTGTATTCCGCTAACTATGCCTGTTTCTTAGCTCGCCCTCATGAGACTGGAGAGGATTCTAAACGTACACGAATCCACAGTCTCTCTCAAAGCTCCCTATCCTGAAAGGCCAATAAACTGGACCAAGTGTGAAATATATCGAGGGTAGTCTGGTATGTATCGCGTGAGAGGCAGTCAAGTACGAGGGAGACGGGACAAACTCGGTGGTGTGGTGGAGATGAAGTGGTTAATCAAACTGTAACGCCGCCGTTACCGATGGCGGTACCGGTTGTTTGGGTGTTTGCCGCCGATCGCTATCGCCTCCCCTCACCCATCCCGACCACCCACTTCACGCTCAGATCATTGTATCTTGGCCCATACAATCAAAAATAGCTGCACCCCAGCGTATTTTTGGCTTCGGCGGTCCCTCTGTGTCATTCCAGCCTCCAATGCAATCCCAGCGCCAAGCCATGGCTGCCAGTCACACGACGCCTTTGCTACGGTGGAAAGTGGGCAGCTATATCCTCTCGATCGCAGTATCGCATGACGGCACGCGCGTTGCCTCTGGATACTATGACGGTCTAGTCCGCGTCTGGGATGTGCAAACTGGCGCGCTTGTACTAGGTCCACTGAGAGGACATACCATCGAGGTTCGATCTGTAGCCTGGTCTCACGATGATACCCGCTTAGCATCTGGCTCTTACGACAGGACCATCCGGGTATGGGATGCCCAGACTGGCGCTCCCATAGCCAATCCGCTCAGAGGGCATTCCGCCACAGTCTACTCGGTGGCGTTCTCACATGACAGCTCCAGTATTGTCTCTGGCTCGGCGGACAATACCATCCGCATCTGGGATGCACACGCCGGCGTTCCTATAGGCCAGCCACTTAGAGGCCATACCGGTGAGATCAACTCTGTGGCATTCTCGACTGACAACTCCCGCATCGTCTCTGGCTCGGATGACCACACCGTCCGCATCTGGGACGCACATACCGGATCTCTTATAGGCAACACGCTCGCAGGACATACCAGATGTATTCGGTCGGTGGCATTCTCACACGACAGCACTCGTATCGTCTCTGGCTCGGGGGACAACACCATCCGCATCTGGGACGCACGCACCGGCGCTCCCGTAGGCGAACCGCTCATGGGACATACCAACGCTGTTTATTCGCTGGCATTCTCACACGACAGTACTCGTATCGTCTCTGGCTCGTGGGACAACACCATCCGCATCTGGGACGCACTCACCGGCGCTCCTATAGGCGAGTCGTTCAGGGGACATACCGACTGGGTCCTCTCGGTGGCATTCTCGCACGATAGCACACGCATCATCTCTGGTTCGTGGGATGAGACCATATGCGTTTGGGAAGCGCCGCCGAGCACACCGTCGTTTGACATGGTAACAAGTGACATGGTGAGCGCTTATCCCTACATATAACCCTCCGACGGTCATTCATGAGCACACCGCAGTCCGTGGAAGACATGTTTGGCTGCCTCGTTCAGCACGGATGTGCGGATGTTTCCACTTTATTAAGTTCCGCTCAGTACTCCTTAACGCCAATCGCAAACGGAGGGTTTGGAGACGTATGGCGCGTCACTCTTAGCGACAGCTCAGTGATCGCAGTCAAGACCCTGCGATTGCCGAAGCTCCTGGCAGGCAACGCGAAAGGTGCCAAGGTGAGTATATATTACACTTTGCACGCATTCTGTCCATACTTTTTATACCCAATATACTTCAGCGCGCCGTACGCGAGGTTCATCACTGGTCAAAACTACAGCACCCTAACGTTCAACAGCTACTGGGCATTCTCGTTTTCCGAGGCGGACTTGGTATGGCATCTCCCTGGATGGAGAACGGACACCTCAAGGCGTATCTTGCTGAGCGTCCAGAGATCCTTCGCCACCCCCTTGTGAGTTACATTGCATTTCCGTCTTGGGTATGCTAACATGATTCCAGTGCATTCAGCTCGCCACGGGCGTATCCTACCTCCATAATGTTGAGATGGTAGGCCCTGAGAGCGTACCCCTTGATATACAGACATTTGATTCACTACTTGTAGGTTCATGGCAACCTGAAGGCGGCAAGTATACTATATATCCGCATCATGTGCGATGATTTCTCTTCAATCAACTAACCTGGTTTTTCCACATAGATTAATGTACTGGTTTCCGACGACGGTATTCTCAAGATCAATGACTTCGACTATGCTGTCCTGTCCGATAGCACACTGCGCTTTTCCGCGACCACGAGACAAGGAGGAGGTACCTTGCGATGGATGGTGAGTGATCGAGCTAGGCTTTGTGTATGTCTTCTGACTTGAGTAATCAGGCGCCTGAGCTGTTTCGTCCGGAAGAAGTAAACAACGAAGGAGCCGAGTCAGCAGTGTCACGGACGAAAGAAACCGACATATATGCGCTAGGAATGGTAAGTCCACAATATACATCTATCCACATACAATGTTGACCAACTCGCTCTTTTCAGACAATCCTGGTAGGTTTGGTGGAGTGAAAATAGTAAATCTGACCGTGCAACACCGAATAGGAAATCATATCTGACAATGTACCGTACGCCGAGTATCGAAGCGACATGGGGATATATAGAGCAATCTATGAGCAAAAGCCACCGAAGCAACCGAAACAAGTGCTGCTCCCAGAGTCTCAAATAGCATCTTTGTGGGATCTTCTGGTGAAATGCTGGGACCACGATCCGTCCGCCCGTCCTGATGCAGCGTCGCTGCTAGATTCGGCAAGTCAGGCTATGTCGTTTATATTTATTTGCGACTGACGAACGGAGCGCCTCTGTAGCTGGAGAGTATGAGTATCGAGCTTTGAGTGGAGCAGTTTGGTCCTCGGATTTACTGCCCGAGTCAACTTCACACATTTCGGGGTATATGCGTCCGCAGTCAGGCGTTGCTCTTTCGCCCCAATCTTGTTTGCAAGAGCGACTTCTACATATTGGCTCTCCCATGTATGATTATCGTCTTTTTGATACCATCTTTGATTCTAAAAACGCCAGCGCAGTCCTCCATGTACTGATGCGGTAGACATCTTGTTCGCTATGTTTGATCTTTTTTGATATCCTGAGGTCAGCGCCTATAGTTCTTCCCTATCAGACAGCAAAGCAGAAATTCAAATTATTCATAACATGTTTGACACGTTGGGGATGGATTGTAAAAGCTGTAGCAAAAAGGCGAGGATAAGGCACTGATTCTACATCCTCTCCCTAACCCCCCTTTACGCGTAAGCCCGCTCCCCTAATCCGTCTCAAGCCGTTTCATTTCCCACATATCCTTCGCAGTGCGGTCTCCGGCCCAACAGCCTGGTTTTCACCTATAATCCAGTCGCTCTCCATCTGCAACTTCATCACCGCCATACATGCTTCGTCCTTCTCCTCCAACCACCACCATAGCCGACGAGCTTCATCTTCCTCCTGGGACGATGAAACTCAGATCCCACATGTTGCCCAGCCGAACGCTAAATCCAAATCGCCCAGGTTCAGCCAAAGCACTCTGGCTCCCAATCCCCCCAGCAAGGTAGCTAGCTCAGTCGAGACCTGACTTTACTGGAGCCAAGCCCAACTGTCCCATTAGCCCGTTCTTCACGCTCATTCCCAACTTCCTCGATGGAGTGCTTCGGCACTCGCATGTGCCAGCGCTCGTGGGTATCAGCACCAACGAGTCGTTCAGCAGAGGCTATGGCTAATTCCGGATGCGCAAGGAGAAGATGATTGGGTGCGAAGTCTGAAGCTAAACGGGTTTCGAATGGTAACCTTGTGTGATAGCGTGGGTCGGCGAGGGAGGTCAAGGCTACTGTCGGAGGGATAAATATTATATGGGGAAGATGTACTGGATAGCGGGATATTGGTGGAGAGGGGTGGGCAGATTTCAGATGGCGAGCTGGGGAGAAAAACTATCGAAAAAGGAAAAATGAGAACTCAAATCCAGCGCGATATCAAAGGCAAACTCACCGGAGACGGTGCCGGCACAAAATTGAACTAGCGCAACGTCTCCGACTAATTAAATGCGGTCATGAGAGTGTTCTTCGATCCCGGTGCACTCCCCGGTTCGGGTATTGTCTAAGCGGGTCCAAGCCCTCTGGGTGTCTCGTGTATCGGGGGTTATGCCTAAATATCGTCGACGGAGCCGAGCAAGTCTACTGGACCTCATTTGAGATAGGAAGATTAATTACAAAGGATATAGTGGCAGAGAGGTCGACAAATGTCTGGTGCGGGCTGAAAAAAAGTCGCGAATATGAAGACCGCCTGTCTCCCATGCCTCGCTCTCCAACATAAACACCTCCTTTAAACCCACTCCAGTCCCCTCTTAAGACATTGCACAAATTTCGAGGCTCAATCGAGATACGCAGCTAGGCTGCCTTTTTATCCTTAGCCAAACAGGTAGGCGGGCGAGAGAGATCGAGTCGGATGGGGATAGCATTGGTGATATCACTGGGAAGGTCTGCTCTCGGCGGAGAGGGGCGGAGGATTCGGATCATAAGTACGCCTGTTATACTAAGATACAAGTCAGATAAATAACTTCCCAAGAATGCGAATGCAGACTCACCAAAAACAATTGTCTCCAGACGAGTCTGTCGCGCGGCGCCTCACTACGCAAACGTAAGTGTGAAAAATCTGGTCGTTTTCGGTATAACCGCTGGATGGATCAAACGAAGCTCAACAGTGAGCTATCTACATGAATACAACGTCGTTGACTGGCGCCCAAGCATGAGAGACGCCGAAGTAGGAGGCTCGCTTGATACTACTCACGTTGTGAAGTGCTAAGATAAGAGGTTGGGCAAGAGAGAAATCGTCGAGTGTTCCACGCGAATCCCAAGATATACCAAAGTGAAGATGGCGGAACTTATAAGTTCCGCCATTGGGACGATTGCACAAGGCGCCGAGGCCAGACGGGCGAGAGTTGGGACAGTAGTTGGGTCGGGAATGAATTAGAAGAGGCAATACCAAGTTGCGCAGGCCACCAGAGTCAGAGCGACAGAGCATTCAACTACCATCATTCAAGTCCCTCGACGTTTAGGTAGTTCTGTCCCATTGCTTGGAGCGCGAGTACCATTGAACCCTCAGAAGGAACACGTTGAGTACAAGTAACGAGAAGAGAACTAGGATTTCCATCGTGTTAACACAACGGGAGGGAATGTATCGGCGGTACCCCTGGGGAGAGGTACCTGTTGAGGATAAGCTCTCAGTCATCCGCATATAGTCACGCATACGTGTCCCTAATGTTCTCTCATGTTCTCTGACTCGTGTATCTTACTTTGTATAGGAGTGAATACGTGTGGAACACGTATTTACATTATCTAGCTACATGTATAAAAGGCCTTATGCCTCCACTGTTAATATACAATCTGCGATATCTGGGGTATTCGGAATGTGTTGTTTCTACAGTACCAGCGCCGCCCTCTGAGTGATGCGAATAAGGAAGTTCCACAGCAGTGCCAGAATAATTATCTCGCAAAAACGTGGTGCCGCCAGACTCGGTTCATCCCAGAATGGTCCTAGAGTACGCAAGCTACAGGTTCCTTGGTGCCTAGAGCCGTTGTCGTTTGAACGAGCCCAAGGATAAACAGCAGAAACCAGAAGCTTCAACCAACGAGATACTGGATAGAATTCATCAATAGTTCATCTTGTCCAAGAGCCGATACGCAGTAGATTCAGGCCAGTGGCCAAGTCGCAGATTTTAGAAGGAGGAGGTCGTCGTTAGCCTTGTGTGGCAGACAAGTCGTCCGCAAATTTTCAGGGTCGGATCACATGGACGCGTGAACGATTTGGAATTAAAAGAATTTGAGTAGGAACTTTACAACGATTCCGCTTACGTTCTATAGCAGCAAGCTTAGCCACAAGTCAACCAAAATCTGCAGCGGCGTTGCGTCGTTGGTCTGAAGGGTCCATGCCTCACCCAGCATATGACGCACCTTGTGGTCCATATTTGGGCATTGATATAGGCCCTGTGGCGTCCATCAAATTGGCTCGAGCCCTACGTCACCGCCGGCGGACAATTTGATGCCAAGCACAATTGGGCCAATATTATGAACTCTTAAATTATTAACAAAGCGGGGAGTTCGGGCGTTGATTATCTTTGATTGTGACTGAGTAAGGAATCAGCTCCTACCGTAAACTCGAAAAACACGCCGCGCGGCGATATGGGCAGCGCACAGAGACAGAAGATTTGAGGTGAATTCGTGCTGATACCAGATATACACCAAATATTTCGCTCGCTACACGCGCTCAAAGACTAAGTGTGACCTGCCGCTCCTTCGACTCATCCACACAATGGTTCACGCTCGTTGGTGGCTGCCTAACCCTCCAACTACCTCCACCTGCTCATAACCCGGCCAACGCACCTCCGCCTCGAGCCGGCTTGTGTCCACCCATAACCCATCTCCAACCCCATCTGCGGCTCCCTGTTTCGACCTCGTCCTGCAGCTCGGTGTATGTCCCATACACGCACCCCTCTCGATCCGCCAACGACTCTGTCCGCGTCTATCGTTCTAGGACTGGCTCTAGTTCATCTGTCCTCCTAACCTCGTTCCTCGCACTCTGACTCTCCGCGGTCCAAATCCCGTATGTCCCGAAAAGCCGCGATCTCGGCATCCTTTCCCCATGTTGAACGCCCTCACACGTGCTCATCTGCCCAGCCGCCTACTCAGCCTGCATCCTGGCTGCCCCATCCAACAGTCGTGCCTATTCCCCCTTCTCCCTCCTCTCATAGCCCTCTCCAAGCAACAGTCGGCTTCCCTCTCCCTCAGACCGCTTCGACCTATGGCACCGCCGTTTCAAAATTCGCCCGGACTGCTCGATGTAGTCCGCCTGCGCCATGTGGTGATACTCCACCTCCACGTTGGTCTGGTTTCGCTCGGACTAACGATGTAGCCTCACCTCTTCAATCGTTGAATCCTGATTCTAGCTCCTGGTCGTCCGACGCAGCTTCACCGACCTGGATAGATCGTTTGAGCAGTATGCCCAGCTCCTTCACTGGCTTTCCTGACTAGTGCTAACCCCATCCCTCAAACTCGTCTCGGCCTACTCGATGTTCAGCCCAGACTCCACATCCTGCACCGGCTTTCCAAACCCCGCCTCCCCGCCTATGAACCAGTCGGCCCGCGTAGTGATCTCATGTGTCCCAGCATGACGATGCGTATCAAGGCAGGAGCCCAGCCCAGCGAGGCACGGTGCGGAGGAATCGGCAAGGTCTGTGCACGCCAGCAGAAAAAGAATACGGGCGGCGTGCGAAGTGAGGTGAACTGTGTGGCAATTGGATTAGGTAGGCCATGTCGGCAGGGCGAGTGGAGGGTAGTGTTGGAAGGACGAGTGTGACACGAATGCAGAGGCGTGTCGTTGGTAGATAGCGGTGCAGAGAATCCGAATGGGGTGGTTGAATGAACACCTGTCTTAAAAAGACGAGTCAGATATCAATTCGACATCGAAAAAGGATGGGGACTCACTAAGAACGAAATGTTCAAAATGAGAGCGCCAGTGACAAAATGTGACAGCGGAGACCGGCCGAGTTCTGTCTTTTGGATCGCAAATGCGATCAACGCCTTCACAGAGATTCGTCGGAATCCGCAGAAAGGCAGGCGACTCAAAATCCCGCAAGTCCATCAAGCGGAGTGGATGTACCGTCGCCGTCCCTGCTATGAACATACTAGCACCTCCCTGCAGATTCACAGCAAACGGAACGTTGAGAGCGGTACCGGAGGAGTTAGAGTTTAGGATCGTTGTTCCGCCACGCTCCATGTCTCCAACAGGGGCCGCGGACAACCAGCGTTCCAGCCTGTTCCTCCCATCATGGATTGGCGTGTTGGGACCTCGCCAGTAGACCTAGCTTCCCCCTGCGGATGATTCCAGGAAAGTAGGTTGACGCCCTCGCCCATGCTATCCACAATCTCAGTCCAGCTCCATCCAACATCGACGAAGATTCGGTCTTGTCAGGCCGCGGCAGAACGTTTCGGCAGAGACACTCGGTAACCTCAAATCTAGGAACGTCCTCCGAAGGCTGCTGGTAGAATATCGATTGACTTTGAAAGCGCGGCGAGCACCGTCCCATGCAGCGTTATCGGTAAGGAACATGGAAAGAGCGGAGAACCCGGTTGTGGAATGTAGGCGGGCACCGCGGGGTCTGGCGTTGGCGGAGGGACCAGGCGTGATTTACGAGGTGTGATGAGATATTTATCTCTGTAGGGAGTTGTGGAGATTCGAATGGAGCGCAGCGCAAGCACGGACGAGTATAGCTCAACGTAGATCGGATTGCCGAATTTAGATGACATTCGCTGGGGGTAAAATGGCTCGCATCAGGTCGTTTCCTATAAGCCAAAATACTGCGCGAGTGGAAGGGTTCGGGCCAGGTTGTTTTCAAGATTCAGTCTAGGATTAGGATAGCGCGGAAAAGACAAGCATCCCCAGAACGAGAACATAATGATTAGTGATAAACACGTGAGCGAGGATATCGCCTGCCCAGCCTGAGATGATAAACGTACGTGTAATGCCAGGGTTAGGCTTTCCAGTTCTTCGTCGGCCAATCACTGGAAGGTGCACCTCGACATGGCCAGGCAGCGTCATTTGGAGCGGATCGCTAGCTAAGAGCAGCATTGCACAGCGAGTGACGGAAGCGAGGACCGGAACATCTTGCGAGGGAACCCCGGGTGCGACGATAAATTGTGCAACAGGTTGGCTACAGCAGGGTGCGCCAATCAGGTCAGGCCGACGGGAAGATTACTTGCGACCCGGTGAGGGAAAGAGTGTGTCAGGAGTGACAAGGCTTCGGTCGAGTCGAGCGGGAGTTAGGGTTCCTTCATGGTCGTATGTGTGTGTCTAATGGAAGGCACAGAGGCATAGATGGTCGATTTTAGTGATAGCGAGCGAGGGTCTCGTCGATTTGGCTATCAACCATCGTCAGCTCAGGCAAAATCCGAATAAACGCATGAGGACGTACCAGACATTTGTTTTCTTCAATATGCCAAGCAAGAGCGGTATAATAGAACGGAGGTGGGGCGAGAATAAGAGCCGCCCTAGATACAGTGAGCGGTTGGCCACTTCGCTTCCAGGTAGTGCAAGTTGAAGATAAGCTGCGGGAAATCAGTGCGGGTGCACCGCCAATGAGGGGATACTACTAGAGTCAGTAGCCTAGGAATTTGCCCAAGATACAAGGGCGAGTTTGGCTCAGGTTCTGTCGTATAAGGAGACTCGTCGAGTGATGTATGAGGATGACGATGTGGTGGTGGTGAAATACAAGACATTGTTATGCAATGCTTACGTGGTCACATTGATGTGGCAGTGTCGGCGGTTGCGCACCTACCGCCGATCGCTTGACCACGTCCCCGCCGCCCGCTTCACACCCAGATTCTTATATCTTGGCACATCCAATCAATTATAGCTTCACTCCCAGTCTATTTTTGGCCTCGGCGGTCTCTCTTTGTCATTCCAGCCTTCAATACAA
>MU132434.1:11569-24434 GCA_015039395.1 Ceratobasidium sp. AG-I | reverse complement strand
AAGGCGGATGTAAAGTTTTGTAGCTTTGCCCGGCCGTCGCTCGTCAAGAAGATATACAGCTTTAAATATCATTTACATCAGTCTTGATCCCGATATTTGGAGAGCAAACCTGGCTCACGGGTTGAATGTTTCCGTGAACAATTGTGCCGTTAGGGTGATCGTGGAGATAAGCTAGCGCCGATCCCAGCTCATAGATCTGACAAAACTATAAGTAAGGAGAAAGCCACGTAAGAGTTGGTGAATCGCAGTTACAATCTTTATCGCATCCTGGAAATTGTTCCTGGGGGACTCGAGCCACTGTGTGTCTGGGTCATTATTTGGGTAAGGTCAAGTCGTTGAATACGTATACCGCTTTCAAATGTAATTCAGAACAGTACTCGAAGACCATCGACGGAACCTTTTCGTGGCTGGAGTCAATTCCAAGGAACTTGGCTATATTGGGATGGTCGAGTTGTGCTGTAATTGCAACCTCCTGGCGGATGCTCTACGGACGCGTAAATATGCTCAAGAAGCAACGGGCTAATATGTGCTTCAAGTGTGTCTCACCGATACATAGGGCACTGGATCAATGGATTTCATCGAGGCTGGGTAGCAGAAAACCTGCTTGACTGCAACCTGGCCGGTCAAAGGGAAGATTAGCCGCGGGATATTTAGGTAAGATCAGTTTATTGTACCGGTATCGCTTTAGAGTACCAGTTAGGGGTGTAGGTGGTTCTGTAAAGGGGTTGCAGTAAAGTGTGCGCTGTCCGGGAATGCCCTTACCTGACAACGTTCATATGAACTGGGTGCTCCCTAAAGCCCTTGCGTCCAGAGTCGTACTGCCTGCAATAGCATGAGAGGGTTTTTTTGTGAGAATCTGGAATCTACTTACTTCCAAATTGTGCGATACCTTGCCATCTTAATCTGGTTTGCGACTGGATCGACTTCCTTGACTTTTCCTGCCAAATCTGCCACGTCAATAGGCAACCAGCCCTCGCTCCTACCCTCGAGGTCTCTCAGAAAACGCAGGAACGAATTCGCACTCGGTCGCATCAGCGGGTCTAGAGTCCAGCACTTGTTTACAGTAGTCCAGATACCATTTGTGATCCAGCTCGACTGGCGCGAAACTATTACTCTTTCTCCAAGGGTGCTCGCATAGTCTATGCGTGAGATTGAGCCTGGAGGAAGGCCGCGTACGCTGTCTACACCAGCGAAATCATCACGGAGATGGCCGGCGTATGGTCGTAGGCCAGTCAATAGCTGTGAAAGTTGTGAGATGGATTAGATTAAAGTCATGAATTTCCTGACAGGCCTACCCAGTAGCAAACGCAGCCGGCAGCCCACATATCAGATTCAGTAGTAGGCCGCGAGTTATCCGAAAGTAATTCTGGACTCATCCAACGAAAGGGCAGGATTGGGCCCACAGAGGCAGTCAAATTTGCTGCGGACGGAATCGCTGATATTATTCGCCCAAAGCTGAATAGCGAGATCTTTGCGGCGCCGTTCTCCCCAACAAGTATACTATCCTAAACAACTCAAGCGTGTTAGCCGCAAGGTGAGTAGCCGCCACAGCCTTACTGGTGTCAAATCGCCCTGAGGAATAGGCACGGGGTAGTTGTGCATATATCGAAGTCCTTCGAGAATGTCGGAGATCTGTCACGAGACCAGAATTAAGACAGGTCCAGGTAGGCCCGAAAAATGCACTCTAACCAAGCTATATGCATTCGCTGTGGAAGATGAAGGGCGAGCCGTGGTATTGATATCCAGTACGTTCTGGTTACAATACTAGATTGCCGTGGGATTAACTAAAACTCTGTTTTGATCGTTAGGATGTACGGACCGTGGTCAGGTTGCCTCCCGGACAATACTCAAGCACGAGTCCAGCATGAGGAGAAAAGCTAGAATCAATCCCAAACAAGTCGATAATGTTTCGATGTCTCACCCCGTACCTATGCTTGAGTGTTTTTCGAAGGGCCTGTAGTCATTGTGATTGTTAGCGCTATTGGAGAAGTTTGAATCCATGCGCACTTGCTCTAGATGATCGTGTGGCTCCCGATGCTGGGGGTTAACGTTCAAGCGTAGGACTTTGACGACAACTGTGGTTTGGCTGCCGGTTCGCCATTGACCAGTTCTAAGGGTTGCGCTTTGCAAGTAAAATTCTCAGCAACCCATTCAGCCCGAACATGCCCAAACTTACAGCCATACATGAGACCGCAGGCTACTTTCCATTGTTCCGCTTGTACTTTCGATAAAAACCTGCTTCTTGAGATCTACCAAATCCTCCGGCCACGGCTCCAAGGGCCCATCCACAGCAAGCGGGAAGAGTTCCAAGATTACTGGTGAAGCAGTCACCTCCCCTGTCTGAAGCATGTGCATTAGCAGCTCGAGAAAGATGCGAGATGTAGGGCGCCAACTCTGTTCGCGCCAACAAGAAGCAAGCGTGGTCCAGAGGGTGTCGTTGACGAGGGTCGCACGTGCACCACGAGGACGGTCGCTCGGAGCGCGGCCTTGCCTGATGAGCTCAACAACCTCGTAGTCGTTGACAACTTCTTGGTATGGTTGCACGCGGCAGAGTATCTAGAGAAACCGCGCGAGGGGAGGGGAGGCTCAGCAAGATAGACGCAGAACCAAACCAGAAGCCTCACTTCGAGCGCAACACAGCCATAAGCCCACATGTCCGACGCGGGAGTTGGACCGGCCACGCTTGGTACAAACAACTCGGGACTCATATATCGTAGCGTTGCCCCAAAGGGAGATGATTGAGTTTCCTCGCGTGGCTGATCTTGCGGCAACCTTGACCGGCCGAAATCGCAAATAATTGCTCGCTCGTCTGCTGTAACAAGGATGTTGTGCTAGCTTGGGGGTTAGTATAATTAATTTAAGCCGTAGGACTGAGCTCCCGCGCTTACTGATTTAATGTCGCCGTGGGCAATGGGGTCTGGTTTTAGCTCGTGCATATAGCTCAGCCCTCTGAGCGTATCAGTCATCTACCTCACGGGTACATTAAACAAATGACACACAGCCCGCTACCTACATCATTAGGCTACATACCATCTTGATATGTTTTGGAGGCGGCGTTTTCCTTTCAAGATACTAGCAATGGCCAAGGGATCCCAATCTTACTAACCACAGCGTAGATTGACGCAATTACTCACCGCTTGTAGATTCCAAGCGCATAGCTCACATACAGGGGACGGTAACGGTCCAATCCCCGTCATTACACCCAACAGCTCGATAATATTGCTCCCTCCACCTAGTGTACGCCAAATATCAAGCTCGCGGGCAAGTTTCTATGACATAACACATAAATTAATCGGCCAGAGGCCCATGTTTGGAATCCAATTCACCTTTTTCAATTTGTCTTCATGTTCAACATCGCTGCCGTCGAAATCGCTCGCTCGTATGCACTTTATAGCAACCTGCCATTCAAGCCTCTGTTAAGTCCAGGCTGTCTTAGAAAAAAGCTTAGACCTATATCTTACATTGATTTTGCCCCCATTTTCTTGCTGATATGTCCCACTAAACATCCACAAACATCAATTTCGTCGAACTATTAGGGCATCGAAAAGTGCATACCAAAAGATATCCGCAGATCCCCCGAACCCAGCCTCTTGGTACTGATAGTCCGACACCCGATTAACACTTATGTATTTGGTAATATCTCTCACTGTCGGTAAGAGTACAGGCGACTGGGCGCTATCCATGGCAGTGAATGGGTGGTAGGTGGTTCAGGATGGCGGAGTCGCCCATTGCCCGGGTCAAGAGGTCGAAGCGGAGTAGTTTTGCCTGTGAGCTGAATGAGATCTGGAAGTCAGTCGTATCGCCGATGAAAACGTGCACAGCACCGTGGTTGAAGCTCTGCCCAAACTGAAGTCTCTGGTCTGTTCCTCGCTTTCCCGAACTTGCCACCCTCACCAAAAGATGTCTGACGATCAAATTCCATATAAACATATAATGAGAGCACATAATTGAGAGAGCTAATCCTTGTCAGCGCGAATCATATCTAAATGAACTAGCACTCACAGAAGTAAAGCAAGCATACTTCTGCGTTGTTCTCTCGTTTGTTGAGATAGTCCCCTTTTGCTATATTCACCCCGCCTGTGGGTAACACTTGCGCGAGGGAATCGGACCTGCCCATCTTTACTGTGATGACTTTCCCTAGTATACGATTCCGTAGAAACATAAAGACGCCACGTTAGTTTCGCACCGGCCGGCAAAGAGTGCATTACCATCAAGCGGCAAACAGCGCCGATAAGTAGAATACGTTTGAGTGATGAAGGAAGCAACAGGGCCAAACCACAAGATAAAAGGGGTAGATGCAAGAAAACTGGGTGCAATACTGAGTGAGGACTGCATTTCTCCAACACTTCTTGAGTGGCCGACTGACTACCCGCACACAGCCGCTTCTGAACCACCGCGCTAGTACACTAAACCACAAAAAAGAAAATCACGTACCTTTCCTTTGTTACCACAGCCGTGCCAAACACCTTTTCCGCCCCAGTAACATCTCCCCCCTTCCCATTCTCCTAACGTCCATCCGCCTATCAAGTACCAAATAAGGTAAACGCAACGCAACGCACATTTGTCTCTCCTTGCGTCTGACAAACTCGGAATCGGTGTACGCTTTCTATCGAATTCCATTCCTAGTGAATCCAGAAGTCATAGTAGTGAGCTTGGAGAAAACCTGAGAGTAATTGTCCAGCCGTTGTTCGGCTGAGCAGGCGCGATCCCAAATGGAGGTGACGTCATGTACATCCGGACCCGTTTAGTCACGTGGCTCACTGAACTGGCAAAAACGAACGCCTGGTCCAGTAGTAGTAATACTCGCCATCACCCGCTAGTAAAACTGCAGAAGTCCTTGCCCTAATTTTCTCTGCTTGCCATCCAGTATCGATACCGCAACAGTTGTAATAGTGTCAGTGCTTACAGTTCACAGCCTCTGTCGAACCTGAAATTTGTTTTGTGTAGTGGAACTGCCATGCGAGCGTTCTTCCGTATTGATCCAACCACTGCATACTCGATTAATTCACCATTCGCGAGTTTTCAATTCACATTTAGTGTTCGTCTATAGTCTTTTGTCTACCCTACTCAAACCCGTGCCCTGGGAGCAGGCTAGTGACTCCATGACCTTGTGAGCACTCCAGCGCGTTTCCAAGCTCCAATAGCGTCAGAAAAGGCAAGAGTTTCTTCGTTTATTTCTCCTAAAAGCTTAGACATCCTTTAGTATCAAATCGTTACTCGCATATACCCATATGTTACGTCTCTTAGGCCACGTGGGCCCGGCCTCCAGTTCCGAATAGCCACCTTGTAATACATGGTTATTATCAGGGATCAACCAACGAAGGACTCACCTCTACTTCCCATCGACCGAGTCAAAGATCCTACCAGCGGCATCTAGGTATTTACCAGTATATCTCCTGGTTGGTGTTGTACAACATCGGTTTCAGACATATTTCAGGATAAGAAATGGTTTGGTATTCGAGACCCTACCAACCTGATTCCACCCAAGAAGTTAATGTAATCGAGGAGTGCGAAGTTATGTCATGAACGCGATTCGCATACTGAGGTCGGGGCATGGCGCTTGGCCCGGTGGTAGTATAAATGGAATATATATAACGATTGTCCGTAGTGTACATACGAGAAAGAATGGCGGCGCATGGCCCGCTAACTACAATAGTCCAACCGGTAGGAGTGGGGGACGCGCGCGAGCGTGACCGGCACCCCGAGACGCGAGTACGACTCGCTGGGTCGGGATGGGAAAGAACTGCAGCAGTTGGCGTTCGAAGAAACGCAAAAACTGGGGACGGGGGGTGGGCAAAAAAGCAAGGACCGACGCGTGATAGTAGTCTCGCCGTGGTGGTGGTTGAGGCGAGACGAGGGAACAACACGTGACGGTCCGTGCAAATAAAGTCCTGGGCGTAAGCGCCAAGGCTGATACCCGGACTCAGTATTGCCTGTGACACTCCGCCGGCTCCGTATCACATCCACACATTGAAACGCAGATGTGGGGGTTTCTAACTCTGCTCGGCCGTCACTGGCTAAACAGCTAGGGGCTCATGTATCGAAAAGTCGCTCCGAACGGCGAAGACTGTGTCTCCTCACGTGGCTGGTCTTGCGGTAGCCTTGATTGTCCACAACCACAGGTAATTGCGTTCTCCCAGAGTGTTGTGCTGGTTTGGATTTATAAAATAGGGGAAAATGAGAGGACCAAAATCTACTGACTGGTATGATATCGCCATGGACGATGAGATTAGGTTTTAACTCATGCACACAACCCAGTCAACGAAGCGTGTCCGTCATCTGAGATTTATCATGGCCAGAGTTGCACCTCAATCTCCACGTAGTACCTCCCAGTCGACTAGCCATTTTGGTGTGTTTCGGTGGTGCTCATCAGCATGTTAAGTGAGTCTGCTATCCAAATGTTCCCAAAACCACTTCAAGGACGCATAAATGTAGAGGAGTATGCGCGAATCGATCTGCTTTGGGTTTTTGGCCCGCACTGGAGCTCACAAAAATAGAATAAAATAATTACAAACTTGTACGCGTTGCACGTGCTAGTTGCTTTCAGCCCTGTCACATACGTCTCCTTGGCATTCAAAGCTTGCAAACCAGAGTACGTCTGCGCCTGTGCTGACCCGTAAGGGTTTCTTTCCTCATGTCATTCGTGAAAGGTGGGAAGTTAATCGAAATTGGCTCATAACATGCGACTTTCAAACCTAAAAAGGTAAATGATTATAGTATGCAAAAAATTGACTTGACTGGGTTTTAGGACTAATATAGAAGCATCGATATGCTCTTTACAATGTCCTTAGCAGTAGGTCGGTTGCTAAGCTCAAACCTAACCATAGGTTTAGCTATCAATAGAATGCGGTTATTCAAATTGGAGCATTGCTCTAGAGAGTAAGGCTCTACTCCCACGTCAATGAGAGCCTTCAATTCTGGAATCTCCGCAGGATGAAACGGCAGTTGCCTCGTAAACATCTACAAGTAGCACAGCCCTGTATTAGATGCGCCATGAGTCTGGTAGAATACTCACGTAGAATATCGTGCATCCGAACGACCAAATATCGGAGGGGGCAGTCGGGGGCGGAGAATAGTTCTTTCGTTTGTGCTTGTAGTATTCCGGACTCTCCCAGCCCGATTCAGACAACGGAATAGATGCGATTGAGGATAGAGGTGTTATGTTGTGAGCACGGTCTGCATACTGAAACGCAGTCGTAAAGTTTTCTAGCCTCGCCCGCCCATCGCTCCGTAAAAAAACATGATACTTTGATGGTAAACAAGTTAGAACAAGTTTGGCGCTGTGGTAAGGGAAGTTATACTATACAGGGTTGACGTTGCCGTGGACGATAGTGCCATTGGGATGGTCATGAATGTACGCAAGGGCGGAGGCTATGTCATAGATCTTAAGACGAGCCAGGCGTTAGAGATTGAAAGGAAATGTAAGGGTCACCTACTATGGTTAAGCTTTCATTAAGCGTTCCTCCACCGGATGTTAACCACTAATTGTTTGAGTGGTGAGTTATATTGAGTGTATTTAAAGATCGTGCGTACTTTCTCCAAGTCAATTTTAGAGTAGTATTCAAATACCATCGCAGGGATATTTGACCGGCCAGAGTCAATACCAAGTAGTTTAGGCACGTTTGGATGATTCAGTTGCGCCGTTATTGCGACTTCGTGCCGAATGCTCTACATGACAAACAAAGAAAATATTTTAGGGTAATCATAGATCTTACGCTTATAGCTTACCGGAACATGGGAGGTAGGGTCAACGTTCTCGCTCAGTTCCGAATGTTTGAATGGTTGTTTAATAATGACCTATAAGAATCAAAAAAGTCAATTCCAAGTAAAAAGGCCCCAGTCACCACCCTAGTCCTGCATACCGTGACTGTTTTAGTGTACCAGTTGGGCGAATAATTGCCTCTGAGCATACAATTAGAGCGCGTGCAAACGAGAATTACGGATAGCTCACTCGAGGATATACGTATGAACATAGTTCTCTCTAACCCCTGGTCGAGCCGCGGTTGACCCCCTGAAATCTGTCAATCCGACTGATCGAAGATATGACCCAATTGGCTTACTTCCAAACTGTACGATAATGTGCGATTCCCATATGAAGCTCGGAGTTGTTGACTTGTTCTATCTTTCCCGACAGATCAACCACATTCGTTGGCATCCAACTCACGACTTTTCCTTGCAAACGTGTCAAAACACGTAGGAAACCCGTAGCGTTCGGTCTTTGCAGTGGATCCAAACTCCAGCAACTATTAATTGCCACCCATATCCCATTTGTGATCCAGCTCGATTCACGCGAGGCCGCCAGTTCGATAAGTGGGTTCGCGCGGTCTATGTTAAAAATCGAGCCAGGTGAAAGACCACGCACACTTTCAACACCGGCGAAGTCATCACGCAGATGACCCGCGTAAGGCTGAAGGCCAGTAAGGATCTATCCAAGTAATTCGTGTTAGAGCCACACCTGAAATGGCACTCTCGCTCATACCCAGAAACTAACGCAGCCAGCGGCCCATATATCTGACTCGGTGGTCGGCTTCTCGTTGTTTATGAGTAGCTCTGGGCTCATCCAGCGAAAAGGAAGGATCGGACCAACGGAAGCGGTCAAGGCAGCAGCAGATGGAATTGCGGAAATCATTCGTCCAAAGCTAAAAAGGGAAATTTTTGCGGTGCCGTGTTTGTCAACGAGTATGCTTTCCTAGGGTGGGTATCGGTTAGCTTAAGCAGGTGAGAGGCCATGCAAGGTGGGAGATAGTACCGGTGTGAGATCTCCCTGAGGGATTGGTACTGGATAATCGTGCATATACCTAAGCCCTTCGAGAATGTCAATTATCTGTTGCCAACGTTATTTAGCGGGGTTAATTTAAAGTGTTTCGGGAAATATATTCTAACCAGACTATATGCGTTCGCTCCAGGCGATGATGGGCGAGCAACGGTATTTGTATCTATCACAGTCTTTTTGTAGTACTACGAAGGGATGAGTCTGTCGAAATCAGGACTGTAGTGTTAAAATCATACTTACCGTGGTTAGGTTCCCACCTGCACAATACTCCAGGACAAGTCCAGGGTGAGGGGAAAAGCTCAAGTCGATCCCAAGAACATCAATAATGTTTCGATGTCTCACCCCGTACCGATGCTTTAGGGTCTTTCGTAGGATCTATTGTCAACATGATTCTCAGCAGCCTCGAGATAGCGGGGATCCGTACGTACCTGTGCCAGATGATTGTGCGGCTCTTGGTGCTGGGGGCTCACATTCAGACGAGGAACTTTGACAATGACTTTTGTGCGAGAGTCTTTTCGCCACCGACCCGCGTCCAACGTCGCCCTATCAAATAAATAAATGCTCAGCAGATCCTTCCAGTCCAAGCACAGTGCAACCTACAACCAGACTTGTGATCGCAAACTACTCTCCATCGCTCCATCTGACTTTTCCATCACGACTTGCTGTTTTAGGTCTATTAGATCCTCTGGCCACGGCTCCAAAGGACCATCTACAGCGAGTGGGAACAAGTCTAGAAGCACTGGCGAAGTGGACACCTCCCCCGCCTGCAACATCTGCAGTAGCCGCTCTAGGAATGCCCGAGACGTTGGCCTCCAACTTTGCTCGCGCCAGCAAGCTGCAAGAACAGTCCAGAGTGTGTCGTTGACAAGGGCTGCCCGCGCACCGTGAGGACGGCCACTTGGAGCGTGACCTTGCCTGATTAGCTCGACAACTTCGTAGTCGTTGACTATTTCCTGGTAAGGTTGAACGCGGCAGAGTATCTATAAGCCGCAGAGGAAATAATGGAATGGTGGGAGGATGGTGTCAGCGAGTTCCAGAGCCACACGTTCAAATCACACCAAATAGGCCCACCTCGAGTGCAACACAGCCATAAGCCCACATATCCGAAGCGGGGGTTGGACCAACCACGCTAGGCACAAACAATTCAGGACTCATATATCGAAGAGTCGCTCCAAATGGAGAGGACTGTGTTTCCTCTCGCCGCTGCTCGTGCGGTAGTCTGGACCGGCCAAAGTCACAGATCAGCGCTCTTTCATCAGCCGTAACGAGGATGTTGTGCTGGTTCAAAATTTGAGTCATGTTTAGCCTGAGTTATCCATGCACTCGCTCACGGATTTGATGTCACCATGGGCAATGGGGTCTGGTTTCAGCTCATGCATATAGCTTAACCCTCGCAGGGTGTCAGTCATCTAGCGAGAATAAATGTTGAATTACCGTGACTACGCAATATCATGAAACCTACTATCTTTATATGCTTTGGTGGTGGGGTCTTCCGCTCCAAATACTAACAATTACTTAGTAAATAAATTCAACCAGACCCCACAGTCTTTGATACAGATAAGAAGAATTACTCACGGATTGCAGATTCCACGTACATAACTCGCACACAGGCGATGGCAATGGTCCAATCCCGGTGATCACACCCAACAACTCAATAATATTGCTGCACTCTCTGCCTAATGTGCGCCAGATTTCAAGCTCGCGGGTAAGTTTCTGCAATCCTGGAAATATCAATTCAAGAGAAGGGTATGTCTGAAATTCAACTTACCTTTATCATTTTCTCTTCATACTTAGGGTCTATCCCGTCGAAATTGCTTGCACGAATAGACTTAATGGCAACCTGTCGCAACCGAAACCCGGTTATATACCACGTATGAAAAAAGGGTCAGACATGGAACGTACTTTGATCACGCTCCCCTGCTCCGACCTGTACGTCCCACTGAAACCCCAAGATGCCATTCTCCATAGCATATCAAAATAACCAGAACGGCGCACCAAAATATATCTGCAGACCCTCCAAAACCAGCTTCCTCATACTGATACTCCGACACCCGGTTGATACGAACGTGCTTAGTGATGTCTTTCACCACGGGTGAGAGTGACGAGTGGATAGCTGACATATCTAGTGGGTGGAGGGTGCTCCCAAGGTGGTACACTCGGCCAATATCTGAATTGAGAGCATTGGACGAAGTATTGGACGAAGCTGCAGTATCGACGAGGCCTGGAAGTCAGTCCTAACGCCGAACAAAAACTATACAGCACCATTACAGTAGCCCAAACTAATGCCCCCAAATTCAATTGCTTCGCAACCCACAATGGCCAATGTAGATGCACTTCTAAATAAAATTGCGAGCACACCCAATAGACGCCTACACACAAAAACGCGCACAGCGTTACATTTTGGACATCCATGAACTCACACCACACATTACTCCGAATCACTCTCTTCCTCTTGAGCAGCAGTCCTCCCCGCCGGTGCAGCTCCATCCACATCGTCGTCGTCCGACTCGTCTGAGTCGGAATCGGACCCCGCGCCCGCATTGGCTTGCGCGTTCTTCCAGGCGTGCGCCATCTGTAATAGCTTGAATGACGTTGGGTTCGCTTCGCGCTCATCATCCGCAAAGAGCATGTCCCAGTCTAAATAAAAAGGCAGCATAAGCAAAACAATATTTGGAAACGAACTTCAAGACCCGCGAGAGAGAGAGAGAGAAAATAAGAGATAGAAAAACTCACATTCTTCCAAAGCCCCGCTCTCATCCGCTTTTCTCCACCTCTTGATAATCTGGGGCATCATACCCTGCACCTTCGCAACATCCTCCTCACTTCCGTGTTCGGCCTCAAACGCCTTCCAACTCTCAAGTAATACCACCCGCTACAGCTCCCATTAGCGCCTATCCCTGCCACCACAAAAGAAACCACGTACCTCCTCCTTGAGTCCACGCTGCCTTAAGCTATCATACCCCTCCTTAAACACCTCCCTCGCCCTCCCTACGTCTCCTTCCTCTCCCTCCACCGCTCCTCCTTCTTCGTCCTCCTCATCCCCACCCATCCGTGCAGCTTCGAAAAGAGCAAACGCAACCCAGACCTTCACGTGTCCCGTCCTCTCCAACAACCTCCTATACAATGCCCTTGTCCTCTCCCTCTCGCGCTCCTCAAACTCGAGGTCGATGTACGCCTTCCACAAAAGTTCAGGCATATCGAGCGCGGACTGGGAAATGGCGAGTTCGAAGAGGGCACGGGTGCGCGCCAAGTCTCCGAGAGTGGTTTCGAGTTCGGCGAAGCGGATCCAAGCAGAGGTGTTGGTCGGGTCGAACTAGGGGTATGTTAATAAGGTTTAAAGTGGTGGTAGGCGAAGGTGCGAAAGGGTAGACCCACCTCAAGGTATTTCTCGTAGAGTTTTCGGACTCGGTCGAATTCACGCAACTACACTCAAATCACCATTAACTATTGACCTAGGTGAATCATAATAAATCGAAAACGTACCTCAAGCTCAAGCTGGATGTACCCCTTGAACAGCGCCTCCTTAGGACACATCCCAATCGCTGCACCAAGGAGTTTACGCGCCGCCATCAGATCCAGCTGTCGAATCTCGAACCTCGCAGCCATAATCCACAATTTCGCAAACGTGAACTGGCGATGCGGGACGACTTTAATCGCTGTGGTGTAAATCTGACGCGCTCGTGTCTTGTCCTATACCAAAGTCAGAAGATCCAAGTCGACTAGGGTATAGACACACACCTTGGTTTCTAACTCCTCAAACACCGCATAGTTCAGCCATAAAAAGATGTACCGCCTCCAGTGTCTCTTCTCGCCCCCAGGCGGGATCTGCGCCACGGCTCTCTCATACACATCCCTCACCCGCTCCACACTCCCTCCCTCGCCCGACCCAACGGCATCTACATCCACTCCATCCTCCTTTGCGGCCCGATAGGCCTCCTCTTCGAGGCGGGTATAGTCGAACCAGACGTCATAGTTGCGCGCGTCCTGTTGAAGCTCATCTTCGTATTGGATGCGCCGACGACCGAGTACAGCAGCTTCGGCGCCTGCGCGCTCACCATGCTGTTTTTCGAATTTGGTATAGGCGGCAAAGAG
>MU132434.1:0-10394 GCA_015039395.1 Ceratobasidium sp. AG-I | reverse complement strand
GCGACTTCGTGCCGAATGCTCTACATGACAAACAAAGAAAATATTTTAGGGTAATCATAGATCTTACGCTTATAGCTTACCGGAACATGGGAGGTAGGGTCAACGTTCTCGCTCAGTTCCGAATGTTTGAATGGTTGTTTAATAATGACCTATAAGAATCAAAAAAGTCAATTCCAAGTAAAAAGGCCCCAGTCACCACCCTAGTCCTGCATACCGTGACTGTTTTAGTGTACCAGTTGGGCGAATAATTGCCTCTGAGCATACAATTAGAGCGCGTGCAAACGAGAATTACGGATAGCTCACTCGAGGATATACGTATGAACATAGTTCTCTCTAACCCCTGGTCGAGCCGCGGTTGACCCCCTGAAATCTGTCAATCCGACTGATCGAAGATATGGCCCAATTGGCTTACTTCCAAACTGTACGATAATGTGCGATTCCCATATGAAGCTCGGAGTTGTTGACTTGTTCTATCTTTCCCGACAGATCAACCACATTCGTTGGCATCCAACTCACGACTTTTCCTTGCAAACGTGTCAAAACACGTAGGAAACTTGTAGCGTTCGGTCTTTGCAGTGGATCCAAGCTCCAGCAGCTATTAATTGCCACCCATATCCCATTTGTGATCCAGCTCGATTCACGCGAGGCCGCCAGTTCGATAAGTGGGTTCGCGCGGTCTATGTTAAAAATCGAGCCAGGTGAAAGACCACGCACACTTTCAACACCGGCGAAGTCATCACGCAGATGACCCGCGTAAGGCTGAAGGCCAGTAAGGATCTATCCAAGTAATTCGTGTTAGAGCCACACCTGAAATGGCACTCTCGCTCATACCCAGAAACTAACGCAGCCAGCGGCCCATATATCTGACTCGGTGGTCGGCTTCTCGTTGTTTATGAGTAGCTCTGGGCTCATCCAGCGAAAAGGAAGGATCGGACCAACGGAAGCGGTCAAGGCAGCAGCAGATGGAATTGCGGAAATCATTCGTCCAAAGCTAAAAAGGGAAATTTTTGCGGTGCCGTGTTTGTCAACGAGTATGCTTTCCTAGGGTGGGTATCGGTTAGCTTAAGCAGGTGAGAGGCCATGCAAGGTGGGAGATAGTACCGGTGTGAGATCTCCCTGAGGGATTGGTACTGGATAATCGTGCATATACCTAAGCCCTTCGAGAATGTCAATTATCTGTTGCCAACGTTATTTAGCGGGGTTAATTTAAAGTGTTTCGGGAAATATATTCTAACCAGACTATATGCGTTCGCTCCAGGCGATGATGGGCGAGCAACGGTATTTGTATCTATCACAGTCTTTTTGTAGTACTACGAAGGGATGAGTCTGTCGAAATCAGGACTGTAGTGTTAAAATCATACTTACCGTGGTTAGGTTCCCACCTGCACAATACTCCAGGACAAGTCCAGGGTGAGGGGAAAAGCTCAAGTCGATCCCAAGAACATCAATAATGTTTCGATGTCTCACCCCGTACCGATGCTTTAGGGTCTTTCGTAGGATCTATTGTCAACATGATTCTCAGCAGCCTCGAGATAGCGGGGATCCGTACGTACCTGTGCCAGATGATTGTGCGGCTCTTGGTGCTGGGGGCTCACATTCAGACGAGGAACTTTGACAATGACTTTTGTGCGAGAGTCTTTTCGCCACCGACCCGCGTCCAACGTCGCCCTATCAAATAAATAAATGCTCAGCAGATCCTTCCAGTCCAAGCACAGTGCAACCTACAACCAGACTTGTGATCGCAAACTACTCTCCATCGCTCCATCTGACTTTTCCATCACGACTTGCTGTTTTAGGTCTATTAGATCCTCTGGCCACGGCTCCAAAGGACCATCTACAGCGAGTGGGAACAAGTCTAGAAGCACTGGCGAAGTGGACACCTCCCCCGCCTGCAACATCTGCAGTAGCCGCTCTAGGAATGCCCGAGACGTTGGCCTCCAACTTTGCTCGCGCCAGCAAGCTGCAAGAACAGTCCAGAGTGTGTCGTTGACAAGGGCTGCCCGCGCACCGTGAGGACGGCCACTTGGAGCGTGACCTTGCCTGATTAGCTCGACAACTTCGTAGTCGTTGACTATTTCCTGGTAAGGTTGGACGCGGCAGAGTATCTATAAGCCGCAGAGGAAATAATGGAATGGTGGGAGGATGGTGTCAGCGAGTTCCAGAGCCACACGTTCAAATCACACCAAATAGGCCCACCTCGAGTGCAACACAGCCATAAGCCCACATATCCGAAGCGGGGGTTGGACCAACCACGCTAGGCACAAACAATTCAGGACTCATATATCGAAGAGTCGCTCCAAATGGAGAGGACTGTGTTTCCTCTCGCCGCTGCTCGTGCGGTAGTCTGGACCGGCCAAAGTCACAGATCAGCGCTCTTTCATCAGCCGTAACTAGGATGTTGTGCTGGTTCAAAATTTGAGTCATGTTTAGCCTGAGTTATCCATGCACTCGCTCACGGATTTGATGTCACCATGGGCAATGGGGTCTGGTTTCAGCTCGTGCATATAGCTTAACCCTCGCAGGGTGTCAGTCATCTAGCGAGAATAAATGTTGAATTACCGTATCTACGCAGTATCATGAAACCTACTATCTTTATATGCTTTGGTGGTGGGGTCTTCCGCTCCAAATACTAACAATTACTTAGTAAATAAATTCAACCAGACCCCACAGTCTTTGATACAGATAAGAAGAATTACTCACGGATTGCAGATTCCACGTACATAACTCACACACAGGTGACGGTAATGGACCAATCCCAGTTATCACACCCAACAACTCAATAATATTGCTGCACTCTCTGCCTAATGTGCGCCAGATTTCAAGCTCGCGGGTAAGTTTCTGCAATCCTGGAAATATCAATTCAAGAGAAGGGTATGTCTGAAATTCAACTTACCTTTATCATTTTCTCTTCATACTTAGGGTCTATCCCGTCGAAATTGCTTGCACGAATAGACTTAATGGCAACCTGTCGCAACCAAAACCCGGTTTTATACCACGTATGAAAAGGGTCAGACATGGAACGTACTTTGATCACGCTCCCCTGCTCCGACCTGTACGTCCCACTGAAACCCCAAGATGCCATCCTCCATAGCATATCAAAATGACCAGAACGGCGTACCAAAATATATCTGCAGACCCTCCAAAACCAGCTTCCTCATACTGATACTCCGACACCCGGTTGATACGAACGTGCTTAGTGATGTCTTTCACCACGGGTGAGAGTGACGAGTGGATAGCTGACATATCTAGTGGGTGGAGGGTGCTCCCAAGGTGGTACACTCGGCCAATATCTGAATTGAGAGCATTGGACGAAGTATTGGACGAAGCTGCAGTATCGACGAGGCCTGGAAGTCAGTCCTAACGCCGAACAAAAACTATACAGCACCATTACAGTAGCCCAAACTAATGCCCCCAAATTCAATTGCTTCGCAACCCACAATGGCCAATGTAGATGCACCTCCAAATAAAATTGCGAGCACACCCAATAGACGCCTACACACAAAAACGCACATAGCGTTACATTTTGGACATCCATGAACTCACACCACACATTACTCCGAATCACTCTCTTCCTCTTGAGCAGCAGTCCTCCCCGCCGGTGCAGCTCCATCCACATCGTCGTCGTCCGACTCGTCTGAGTCGGAATCGGATCCCGCGCCCGCATTGGCTTGCGCGTTCTTCCAGGCATGCGCCATCTGTAATAGCTTGAATGACGTTGGGTTCGCTTCGCGCTCATCATCCGCAAAGAGCATGTCCCAGTCTAAATAAAAAGGCAGCATAAGCAAAACAATATTTGGAAACGAACTTCAAGACCCGCGAGAGAGAGAGAGAGAAAATAAGAGATAGAAAAACTCACATTCTTCCAAAGCCCCGCTCTCATCCGCTTTTCTCCACCTCTTGATAATCTGAGGCATCATACCCTGCACCTTCGCAACATCCTCCTCACTTCCGTGTTCGGCCTCAAACGCCTTCCAACTCTCAAGTAATACCACCCGCTACAGCTCCCATTAGCGCTTACCCCTGTCACCACAAAAGAAACGACGTACCTCCTCCTTGAGTCCACGCTGCCTTAAGCTATCATACCCCTCCTTAAACACCTCCCTCGCCCTCCCTACGTCTCCTTCCTCTCCCTCCGCCGCTCCTCCTTCTTCGTCCTCCTCATCCCCACCCATCCGTGCAGCTTCGAAAAGAGCAAACGCAACCCAGACCTTCACGTGTCCCGTCCTCTCCAACAACCTCCTATACAATGCCCTGGTCCTCTCCCTCTCGCGCTCCTCAAACTCGAGGTCGATGTACGCCTTCCACAAAAGTTCAGGCATATCGAGCGCGGACTGGGAAATGGCGAGTTCGAAGAGGGCACGGGTGCGCGCCAAGTCTCCGAGAGTGGTTTCGAGTTCGGCGAAGCGGATCCAAGCAGAGGTGTTGGTCGGGTCGAACTAGGGGTATGTTAATAAGGTTTAAAGTGGTGGTAGGCGAAGGTGCGAAAGGGTAGACCCACCTCAAGGTATTTCTCGTAGAGTTTTCGGACTCGGTCAAATTCACGCAACTACGCTCAAATCACCATTAACTATTGACCTCAGGTGAATAATAAAAAATAAAAAACGTACCTCAAGCTCAAGCTGGATGTACCCCTTGAACAGCGCCTCCTTAGGACACATCCCAATCGCTGCACCAAGGAGTTTACGCGCCGCCATCAAATCCAGCTGTCGAATCTCGAACCTCGCAGCCATAATCCACAATTTTGCAAACGTGAACTGGCGATGCGGGACGACTTTAATCGCTGTAGTGTAAATCTGACGCGCTCGTGTCTTGTCCTATATACCAAAGTCAGAAGATCCAAGTCGACTAGGGTATGGACACACACCTTGATTTCCAACTCCTCAAACACCGCATAGTTCAACCATAAAAAGATGTACCGCCTCCAGTGTCTCTTCTCGCCCCCAGGCGGGATCTGCGCCACGGCTCTCTCATACACATCCCTCACCCGCTCCACACTCCCTCCCTCGCCCGACCCAACGGCATCGACATCCACTCCATCCTCCTTTGCGGCCCGATAGGCCTCCTCTTCGAGGCGGGTATAGTCGAACCAGACGTCATAGTTGCGCGCGTCCTGTTGAAGCTCATCTTCGTATTGGATGCGCCGACGACCGAGTACAGCAGCTTCGGCGCCTGCGCGCTCACCATGCTGTTTTTCGAATTTGGTATAGGCGGCAAAGAGGGGCGCAGATATTGAACGAGGGACTCTGGAGAGAGCGAACTGTGGCGACAGGAGCAAATTAGCTCCCGCAAAATACTAAATATCATGCACTCGACTCACCTTATAGATAACCCGTGCCCGGTCATACTCTTTTAACCTAGTCTCCATCTTGGCAAATGCAGCAAATACCGCCTGGGCCTGTGCAACCTCTTCCGCCCCATCTCCAAAAAACTCGAGCGCAGTCTGGAAGACCACCCTAGCTTTGTCGAGTTTCCCCCTCTCCTCCTCGAATTTTCCCCACTTGACCCACACGCGGGGTTCCGGTCGTATACCAACCCAGCGTTCATATATCGCCGAAGCGCGGTCGAGCTCGTTGTACCGTTCTTCGAGCTTGATGTACGCTTGCCATGCCTTGTCGTCTGGTTCCCAGGCCATCCATCGCTCAAAGACTTGGCGCGCGCCAGGGACATTTTGGAGGAGTTCTTCGAGATAGACGTATTTGTACCAGAGTTGGTCAATACGTGGGAGGAGAGTCACAGCACGGTCGAACAAGTTGCGTGCGTGTTGGACGTTTCGGGCTTTGAGTTCCTATATACTAGTCAACAAACCAGAACCCAGCGCGAGAATTTCAAGAGACTCACCATTTCGGTATAACTCAACCACAGCTTGACATCCCGCGCATCCACATCCAACGCTCGCTCATACACACTCCTGGACCGATCATACTCTCCCTGACTCGCCTCCCAGCTCGCATACGACTGCCACTCCTTGACACTGCCTCTCGTCCGGCGAATGCGCTCCTCGAACTCTTTGCGTTTTCGCCCGCGATACTCGTGGAGTTCTTCAAAATCCTCTACGCGCTGCCGGGGTGCCTTGAAGGAGGTCTCTTGTCGTTCTTGGGCCTCGCGTAGTAACTGTTCGGCGGTGATTTGAACGGCCGCGGGAGCTCGGTTCTTCACCCGCGGCGCACGGTTCTCGCTCTGTCGATTCATCGAGGTCGGCCGCTGGACTGTTATGGCTCCACGTGATTAGACTGTTTGGCCAGAGTTATGATAAGCGCCGGTCGCTGGTGGCCGGACAAACGCGATCTTTCCTCACAGTTGACCCGACCCAGCGTCGCATGAATTCATTTAAATAAACTCACAACTTGAAGGTGTGGTATTCCAAACCTCTACTTATGGTATATGCGATACTTTAAATTGTGTGGGGCCAAGCTAACAATAGCATTCAGTGTTGTCGGGGTCAAGTCAATAAGTCATGACTGGGTCATGACCCCTTGACTCGGTCAAAGGTCATTAGTCAAAGCAATGACCGGTCAGTAAGGGTCAAGTGCACGTGATGTTTGTCCCCCCCTCCGAAAGGAAACTGTGTTTCGTGCTCTCCCACTCATACAATTCTTTTACTTTTGACTCGTATTTTCACTAAAACTCAATACAGCCTTAAATTATCATATCATGCCTTCCCCAGCAAACTTTCACCCAGAAGACTGGTGCTGGGAATACTTCTATAAGGGGAATTATTACAAGACCAACCGCTCGAACAAAGAGGCATGGTGTCGGGCGTGTCTTGATGTCAGGATGGAGGAGTTGAGGGAGCAAGACATGAGACTAGTGGATCTTGGGCAGCGGGAGTCGGTTCGTGCTGCAGATGAGCTTCTAGTTGTTGGTGAGTAATGTTGTACGCCTCGGAAACCTAAGAATGCTAATTAAACTTGCTTTTAGCTAAAGTAGACATCCCACCATTCTGCGGAAAGGTGAAAACTGCGCAATCTCACCTGGTTAACTGCTCCCGAGTTCCAACCAACGTGAGATATCGTGCTTTGCGAGATAAGGGTAATCTCCAGAAGGGTGTTGAGCTCCCACCTGAGATGTCTGAGACACCACCTGCTGCCGAGGAGAGAGCATCAGGATCCACTGGACAAGCACGAACAACCACTCACCCTGGTGTTGTCCCGAACACTATTCAATGGACTCCCGAACTTCGTGCACAGTTTGTCGTTGATCTCGTACGTGCTGTTGTGTCTTCCGGGATGTCCTTCAACTGCGTAAATGATTATGCCTTCCGTGAGCTTCTTGAGAAGTGGATTCCGGGGGTAATCATACCCGATCGGCGCACAATTGGGGGTGCTGCGTTGAGGGAGGAAGTCTTGAAGGCAGAGGGGAAAATCAGGGAAGTTGTTCAGGGAAAGCCAGTGACTGGGATCTGCGATGGATGGCGGAATGTAAGCAAAACATCACTTGTTGCGTGCATGATCACTGCCGACTTCAAGGTAAGCACTTCGTAATTTGGAGTAAACACTCACTCACAGCCTATGTTTAGTCTTATCTCTCTCGTGTAGTTGACGTGACAGCAGACCGCAAAACCTCCGACAATCTTCTTGAGATTGTCGAGGCAACCATTGACCATGCGGAGCATGAGTTAGGTGTACGGGTTATTGCATGGTGCACCGATGCAGGAGGAGATGAACGAGGGATGCGGCGAAGGCTCTCCGAAAAGCGCCCGCACATTATCACACTCGACTGCTATGCCCATCAGGTGAGTTTGTGTATAGCTCGTAGTCACAGATAACTTACAGAATGCTTAGATGAACCTTGTGGTTGGAGACCTATTCAAGACAAGTCCAATACTGGCCGCAGTGATGGGGAATGCCGTGTCAATAATCAAATGGTTCAATAACCACTCACTCGCACTTGGCCTACTCCGAAAATGCCAGTCCCATTTTGGCGCCATCCTGGCGCTTCTCATGCCAGCAAAAATGCGATGGACCTCACACTATAGGTCTGCTTCACGTCTGTTGGAATCAGAGAAGGCCGTGAAAACATGTGTCATTAATCATCGCGACGAGCTTATCAGCGGTGCGGGTCCGAAGGAAGAACATCGGCGCAAAGCCGCAAACATTATTACAATTATTGGGAACGAGCAGTTCTGGGCTCATTTACGGATGTGAGCACATTGAGCCAGTGAATAAAGGACATATGGACTAACCGTGTACAGTGTTCGAGATTGCCTTGAGCCTATTGCAATTGCAAACAACGTTGCCCAAGCCAACGACACACGACTCGATCATGTCGCCATCATGTTCGGAAGCCTGTATAAGACTTTTTCGAGACAATCCGGACATGAAAGCCCGAACACCGCAATCCTCGCCAGCTTGAAGAAGCGCTGGGGGATGAAGAACCAAGAGGTCTTTATCGCAGCGGTTTTCCTAAACCCCTACTTCCGTGATTCACTCTTCAATAAACAAGTGAACGGCCTCTTACCAATGGGGTTGTTCAACACACTCTCGCGCCTATTCAAACGGATGTTCCCAGAGCACGAGTTTGATGGCGTTGCATTTCTTGACGCGCACACTCGGTACCTTGACTGGTCTGACAGATTCTCGTCAGAAAGTATGGGGTTAGAGGTGTTGAAGCAAACTTACGAGTCAAAGGTATGCACTTCGTATAACTTGGCTCCTCGGTTGATTATTCACCTAAACGTCGCAGGGCGAACAAGTTAATGTCGTGCGTGTCTGGAATCAGCAAGATAACAAGACTTGGCTAGGAGAAAACCAATACATCAAGCTGGCAATACACGTACTTTCAATTGTCGCAAATTCGGCCGGCTGTGAGCGACTCTTTTCGGGAATGGGGATCGTGCACAGCAAGTTACGAAACCGGCTGCACCTACAAACTGTCGTCAATGCAGTTACTGTCAAGGCGCACATTCGTCGTGAGCAAGCGGAGATTGGCTTACTGCGGGTCGGTCACAAGCGGGCGGCTGGCGCTGAAGAAGGCGCCAGGCGTGTACGGGTTGTGGAGCCAGACGGCGCCCCAGCCGAATATACCAGCAACAGCGATGAAGCGTACCAGTCTACGCATGCAGTTGTTCAGGAGCTGATTAGTTTACTCGAGGAGGCAAATGACGAGGAAGAGAACTTACCCGAGCCTGCAAATATCCTTCCCCAGCCAAATGTTGCCCAGGGACTGATCCCACTCGAATCAGTGTTCAACTACACAACGGATGGAGATCTATCAGCTCCGCGCAAGAAGGGGAGCTATTTTGTCTCACTGGACATGTTTACTGCTCGTGGGAGGGAGAGCCTCGAGCTGGTTTCGAACCAATTCGAGCTCCGTCGAGAGGACAACTGTATACAAGATGAGGAGGAAGCTGAATTAGACGATTAGTAGGAGGCCGATGTATATATATTATAGTACCTACCATTTAATGCCACCATTTCGATTCAGTCTTTCGTCGTGGGTGAGTCGATGTATCACGTGCGCTTGACTCGGTCAGAGTCAAGTCAGCTGGTCGAGTCGACCAGGTCGAGGACCCCGACGTGACCCCCAGTGACCCGGGTCAATGACAACACTGCAAGACACCAATCGCCCCGTTTTGACACACACTTTTTTCTCTAGGGTCTACGGCACAAGGTGCTCCATACGAGGGTGCATTCTACCTCAGCAGTATACTGGAATTACCTGACCCATGACGTAGACATTATTTAAACCTGTTTGTTCAAGCGCATATTTGGTATAATGGTTAGCTCGATGCAAGCCGCCAAAGCGCCCCAATCTCGCAAATGCGTATTTGAGAATATTTCACCTCAGATGCCACAGCATTGATCAATGGTGATCCAATCGATCTAGGGTGTTACTCACTGGGAGACGCTAAACTACGAAATGTTCAACACTGCGCAGTACGAAGTTGCGCCATAAATATCGACTTCCTTCCAGCTCACATAGACTGCGAATGACCTTGTGATACCAGCCTTGCGCAGAGCCTCCTCTATTCTAGGACGGTGGGAACCCCATGCGTATTGTATTTCCATTTCGACCCCATGTTTCGCTTGAAGTGCTGTGACCGATTGCGTGTCCAGATACGCAGGTTCACCCCATGAACGCTGTGCGAAATTGGTCAACGTATGCTCATGGCCAGACCGAGGACTTACATTGTCGCCCGATATGACTACATAATCGAACCGTGCAGACGTACTACCCGGTGGGGCTACTCGTGTACCTGCCAACTGGGTGACCAGTCCGTTTAAAAGATAAAAGTCGGCATCCACCCGTAAATTTCGAAGTGCTAATTCTCGATCCATACGCTTGGGTATTACAGATTCAACGAGAGGAAGCACATGGTAACCGCTGAGATAGTCGAGAACGATCTTGAAGAGATCAGGGTCTCGAGAGAGACGGAGTGTACGGGTCTGTGATTC
>MU132433.1:0-24752 GCA_015039395.1 Ceratobasidium sp. AG-I | reverse complement strand
TATCCCGTCGGCTTCTCGCAAGGTTGCGAGCTTGGTAGAGCCGTGATTTCTCCTGCAACAACTGAGCATGTGACGGCCCCTGCTGCAACGCTGCCTTGCGTTCCATCATCTTCGTGATGTCGTTCTGCGTCCAGAATGGGAAATTATGACGTCCGGTAGATGAGGAGTTAGTATTTATGCGCTTACATCGGTGAATCGTTGGGTAGTCAGTTGTTGCAATCGTTGGCCTTTTTTCTCCAATCGGGATTTCGTAGGAAGCTTGATGCCCTCCGACTGACATACCCGCATTAAGCGTTCAATCTCTCGCTGAGGTAGACATAAGTATAGGACAGGTAACAGAATCATATTATCTCACATCAGTAAACGGCCCGTTGGACACCTTGTCCATGGGAAAATGCTTGATATCTTTGCCGTGTCGCAGTTCCAATAATTGGTCGGTTACTTGAGTTTCGAAAGAATAAGGTTTCACTAAATCGGCGCCTAGGTCTAGCATCCATGAAACTACGCTGAGACGTTGATTAGGCTCAAAAGGAGACGTCGACCCACCAACGATTTCACAGACACGATATATGGGCGCGCCAGCGTCGTCGTTTCCGATGAGATACCGTACATACGCGCCTGGGGGCAGTTAAGACTCAGCTCCTAACTGAATCGTATGTACTTACCTTGTACAAGCTCTTGGAACCAATTGACATGACAAAACTTCCCAAGTTGCTCTCGCGTCAAGCGAGCCTTGTGGAAGTCAGCAATGGTGACAGGCTCCTCCTTCTCTTCTTTCTTAAGCTTTGGAGTTGGGTTTTCAAACGAATCATCGCCAGGTCGAAACTGCCCTTCTTCGTCGGAAGAATCGCTCTCAGGAGACGAGGAGCGTCGTTTGACAGGGCTATCATCAAATGAAGTTCGAGCCTAAACGCGCTTGAGTTGAGCCGCTACCATCAACCAAACATATGAATCTAACCGACCTTTCGCGAGACGTTATCTTGTTTCGCTCGCCGTTTTTCTTTGAGTTGCTCTAGACCTTTGGATTTCTCCTTGGTCACTCCTATGCTAGTGTGTTTGCCTACAGCCCAATCACAACCAACGCTGTCAGAAACGTGGCTCCCCGCGCGTGACGATATTGTTCTCACGTTTAGCTGCTTTGGCCACCGAGTCGGAGTGCATCTGGTCTTCGGGGGATCCTTTCTGGGCCTTGAGCATTTTGTCCAAATTCACCTTATCTTGGAAGCGTTGCATCTCCTCGAGCCGTTGGCTGAGAATGTCTTCTCGTTCGGTTTCTGGCATATCTAGTAGCCTAGTGCGCACATCGCTTAGCATTGAGTAGAGATAAGAATCAAATGGATCTAGAACACACCGCTGCCTGTCAAGCTCGTCTGCGTATTTTCCCTCCAACGGGTACGGATTCGCCTCGTCCTCCTCGCTCTCCGGGTCGTCACCAAAATCGTCATCATGCCTTATTACAACCCAGTAAGTATTCGTTTACTCAGGGATCACTACTACAACATACTCCTGCTTTCTACGCTTCGAAGACGACTTGGGTTGGCCGGAACCTGTCCTTTTTCGTCGGCGAGGTTGGTCTTCGGAATCTCCGGCAAGAGCCAAGAGTTCATCTGACAAGTCGTTGTCGGAAGACATTATTCGGAAATTGTTGTTGTGGGTCTTGTGTGGGTCAAGGATTGCGAAAGCTGGGAAGTAGCAATCGGGGGAGGTGGCAGTCGAGGAGCAACAGTGGCGGCGCTTCGGTTGGACTACGTGGCTGTGTAATTTCAGATGTCACTTGCATTACAGATTGCCCGTAACTAAATATACTATACATGGGGTAGATAACAACAAGCACGAATTAGTTTCAAGTCAGAGGCATGGGTAATAAGATTGAGCAGTGGGTTTCGTCGATTTCAGGGCATAGAAATTCATTCAAACAGGAGTTGGGGTGCGGCCTGGAAGCTGCCGAGGGACGCGAATGAATAGAGGCATGGTCTTTCCGTTGAGACGGCGGAGGAACTGTATGCCTGGCATGAGTAGACATCGGATGCTTCAGTCACAATTTACTTACCAAGGATCCCCAGCGGCGAGGCGGCTCTTCGCCATTCCATCGGTCTTCCATTCGTACAATCTTGCCAGCTTCGTCGAGTTCGAGAGTGACAATTGATTGAACCGTCTGGGAGCTTGTCAGCGAGGCGACCGCATGTGAGTTACAAAAGAGACATGCCTTTTTCTTGTTGAAGAAGCGAAGCGTATATTCTTGGGTTTGGTCGAAGACAATCCTATGGGGGCAATGCGTTGAAGACAACACACGGTGGTGAAGTGTTCTCGAGTGGGGTGTCAGCTTTAGCTAACATAAAACACGTAAATATATGAACAGCACAACCGGAGCTCGAAGCCAAGCTCACCATGGCGAACCATTGCGCCGCGTACTCTCGATATCCGATAGACTTTGTCCAAGGATCCTAAATACACAGGATTGGTTTCGATATCAAAAGTGTTAAATTCCAACTAACCTCAAAAACTGCATTGGGGTGCCAGGACCGTTCAAAAATCTCCAGCGACGGGTGAGCGCAAAAGAGCTGAATTAAATTGGTTCAGCTCGCTCGCAAATCAACTAAAACGCTAGCACTCACTTCAAGAACATCTTCCACAATTTGTTTGCGTTGGTCTTCCAATATGACATCCCTTGGACCAAAGCTAGCTCTCACAGTTTCCTGTTTCGAAACCTTGAACGATAACTCCAATTAGCAATAAATCTGCTTGAGACTCAGCTCCACTCGCCTTGGGGTTCCCAGTGTAATGAGCCGCTCCCGCAAGACTCGACAAGAGATTAGGTGTCGGCAAGCTGGCCAATATGCCAGATGTTCCATGCCATGAGTGCGCTGTATCGTGGCTGGAAGTAGTACTGAGCCGGCGGCCCACCCGATCAGACTGCCTCGTGCCTGTCCGGGTCAAAGAAAACGACAGCCGCCGACTGCTTGACTGTTGCACTGGCGTTGAAAGCTCTGTTGCCCCAGCCATCCTCTGTTCGGCAGTAAGCTGCGGTGCCGACCTCGTCGCCGGCATGTATTTCGGTGGTTGATGTCTGCCCAAATGTGGGTCCGTGATAATGACGCCTGGTCCTTCCGTTCGGGTCAGCAGCGACGTTGGTAAGATGCGAAGCTCGACGTCAGACTCGCGACAGCTGGAGGTCTGGTGTATTATTGGTGTGGATTTGAAGCGCGAGTATTGCTCGATCCGTGAGAGGGGAATTTGAGTCGCAGGGTTGGCCGCAAAGCGAGTTCGTTGTCTTGTGAATGCTGTGCTCTCATGACTCCGCGTTCGGCCGCCGAGCATCACAGTGCCGGACACAGTCGCTTTCACTCCTCCACCATTGGCTAGCTGCTCCACCAAGTGGATCTGTGTGCTTGTCATGACACCCGTGAACTATTTGGATCAATCAATACTAGATGAAGACTCTGAGTGACCAAAAATTCGAGTTGAAGTCTGTCAGAGGTTGGCGTCGTGTTAGGGGGACATAAGAGCCACGACGCGAGCAGGAACTATACCACGCCATCACTCATCCTCGCCATAGGTCCGTGAGACACTGAGCCGCTCCCTCATGTTAGCTCGAGTATCAATCACAAGTGGCGCTCGTTGATCGCCAACATCACGTGGCATAGCTCATCAATTTACAATCAAAAACCCTTTCGAGATGATATACAGCTGAGTGACCGAGAGCGAGATAGTTCATTCCGTGTTTAAACAATAAATTCGAAGGCGAGGGAGCGGGTATACACAACTAGTGTAGCGATCAGCGAAGTTCAACTCGCGGCTGCCACCGGGGTGGGGGAACTTGGGGTTTCAGAGGGAGGGGGAGTGATAGATTTAGCACGGCGGAGATGGCCTAGCCGCTCCTTCATTTTATTCATGAGGTATTCCTAATGGGGCCGCCACATGAGTAAGTTGCCATGTACCAGGTGTGTAATCACGTACCTCGTTGAAAGTCTTCTTAAAGCTTTCTCTGGCCATCAATGCGTGGATGTAATCCCGCAGCACATGGAACCGCTCGTCCTTGAATAGCACCTCATAGAGCTTGCGCCCTTCACCCTCGGGGAAAGCTCCAAGATCGTTCTTGAGTTGAAGTTCAATACGGGCCAGGAACGGCGCCACGGAGATATCGGCAAGGTTAGGCTTGTCGCCGCCAAAGAACGTACTGTTCCGCGGCAAACGCTGTTGCACAATCTCGAGGGCGCTCGTAAGCGGTGCACCAACGTCCCCTTTGAACACAAATCCAAAGAATGCGGGCAGGAGCCTAGCGCCAATAAATTCCACGAAGAATCGGGTTTGTGCGCGCTCGATCGGATTATCAGGGAGCAGCTTTGCTTCGGGATAAAGATCCGCGACGAGTTCAACGAGTACAGTGGACTCTGCCAGCTTGACTGATTCATCCGATGGCTTGTCGGGGTCGGTGGCAGGTCCACCATATGCGAGCGCTGGTACTGGAGAGTTTCAACGAGTTAGATCAGTCGTTAGACGCTCGAAGATGTTTATCTAACCTTTGCTGGCGGGGTTGACCTTGGTCACATACCACTCGGGTTTGTGGTTCAAATCAATTTCGTAGTTGACGTATTTGGCCCCAGCCTCCTCAAGGGCCATCCTGGTTCGCTGAGAGAAAGGACATATCTATTGACAAACATAGGGTAAGATTTTGAGCCACCCAGCGAACATGAAGTCTCACCTTAGCAGTGTAGAGCACAAATTGTTCTTCACTCATGGTATGCGTGCGCGTAAAAGCGAAGAGAGGCAGGGGTGGGGCGATTTCAACTTGGCGAGGGGTGGGGAGAGGACCATCTCTCGCCTTACACATATACTTCCCAGCCGCCTTATCACGTGGCCGAAATTGGTCATAAACTCTGACCAAGCGCTCGTTAACTTGCCCGCAGCTTACCAACACCAGCGGCCATCTTCCCGTAGCCGCTAGTTTTGTCATCGTGTCTTAACTCCGGGCATGCCCCTCCTCCGGACGGCTCTCTCCGAGGATCGCTGTTAACGACGTGGAGGACGTGGAGGTGCTCTGGCCGTTGGTGGAGGTTGTACGTTTCATTTCGGCTCGAATAAACCCAATAACTTGCGTGCGTACAATTCCCAGATCATGAACATGACGACATCGATTGACCCATCAATCTTCCCGGCAAGGAAGCGTGAGCACTTGCCGCGCTTGCCGTTCCCACGATTTGGAGGGGTGGCGGGCCTTCGCACTGACTCGCACCTTTTCTTCCAGACCATCATGAACCCGACTCTCGATCAGACCCAATCGAAAGCACTAGACGAACTCAAAGAGATTTTACAAAAATCCGAAGACTATACCCCCAATGTAAACGGTCTAGATGCCTCCCACTCTGACGCAACCTTGATGTGAGTTAGCAAAGCAGCGTTGCTCATGTCTGCCGTGAATTGCGTACTCAAGCATGACGCAGTCGATTTTTACGGGCTCGTCGGTACTCGCCGACCAACGCTGCCCAGCATTTCCGTAACGTGGAGAAGTGGAGGTCTGTACATGCGGTAAACGACCTGTACCGAACCGGTTTCGATATGAAAGAGTTCGAGGAGATGAAGATGGTATATCCTCGGTGGACTGGCCGAAGGGACAAGGTCCGGTTTGTTTCATTATTTTGCTACCTTGGAAATTCAACCCTTATTCTAGCGCGGCCTCCCGTTGTACGTGTACCAACTGTCGGCCCTGACGCCGGAGGTCCTCAAGCAACTCGGCGCGACTCCTTCGGAGAGGCGCTACCAACGAATGTAGGTACCAGTCGTAAATATTTTCGGCGTGCACTGACATGAATTTAGTATTGCTTTATACGAGTATATGCTCAAATTTGCGTTCGCCCTCTGCACTGCCCTACCTCCACCCGAATCCGATTCAACATCTGCCATCCCGTCCCACATTGCCCAAGCCACGACCATCATTGACATGAATGGTACTACTCTGCGGCAACTCCTTCAGTTCCGTAATCATTTACAGGAAGCTTCGACTCTTGCAACAGCCAACTATCCTGAAACCCTTGGTATGATTTTTGTCGTTGGGGCACCTGGTTGGTGGAGTACTGTCTGGGGTTGGGTCAAGGTCTGCTTCTATGATTTTTTGTATCCCCATGCGTTTACACTATGTTTACAGGGATGGTTTGATGAACAAACCCGAGCCAAAGTCCACATCCTTTCAAACCCCCTCGACAACAAGAACGACCTGCTCAATCACATCCCAGCATCATCCCTGCCTGAAACATACGGTGGCCACCTACCTTGGGTGTATGTGGACAACCCACTTTTGGATGAGCCCGAAATTGAGCTTTTAAGGGGTGCTGGTATGACTGTAGATGAGAGTTTTGTCCTGGGCCCAATAGCATTGCAGCAGACACAAGCTGGTTGGGAGCTTGAGAGGTTTGTGAAGTAGATAATTGGATTTTATACATCTACCATAGCTATTTCATAGAAGGTGTGACTATTATTGATTAGTTGAGGAGATACTATGGCTGACCAGAAAGTGAGACATTCAGGAAAGTCGTTGGCAGGGGACTTGTGTTCAGTTATTTATACTGAAGAAATTACTGGTGATACTTAGGCATTGAGTTAGTATGTTATCCACTTTTTAAGGCAAATGGGTACTTGGTGCTGCACTGAGGTCAGGCAACTTTCAGAGGGTAGACTGACTGCATCAGGGGGAAGGGAGGGGGCTCATTTGCTGCTTTAAAGCAGTAAATGAGCAAAGAACCTCCATTTTCTTTAATGAGTCATTGAGACAATGACTCTTTAGTACTAGTAGTACTACGTCAGAGAAAAGGTCCCAAAATTATAGCCCCCTATAGCAGCAAATAAATCTGTATTCACAAATTTCAGGACTCATGTCCACCCCCCTTTTGTCGCCTGTTATAACAGTGAAATAAACCAGGATCTCATGGATGCACATTCCCCGCTCGCCATAGGGGATGTAGTCGAGACGGGTGGTGGGGTCGATGCGGCGCGCCACTTCGAAGGGCTCGACATAGCCCCAGGGGTGTCGCTGGTGCGAGGCAGGGGGCATTTCTCCCCGGGCAGCGTAGTGAGCGAGGGCAATAGCCCGAGCAGAGGCGTTCCAGCTGGAGGAGGCAGGCATTTCGAAGTAGGATAAGAGAGTTTTCGAGTGAAAGCTGGAGTGGTTGTAGCGAGTGGGGTACTGCTGGTGAGGTCTGAAACCTTTCCACTAGCTGTCTTTATACGCTTGTAGTCCCTCGGGGTTGGCGCTTCTGGATGCTCCAAGAGGAACGACTCCATGACATCGGCTAACTTGGCAATTTTTTCTGCTCTCTCCATTGTATCTTCTTCAGGGCCATAGCCTGCCCATCGTACGAGGTACCATAAACTGTTCCTGGTGTGTTTCCATGACACGATTTTCTCCACCAGGTACTCCTCCTCCCCTTCCTCTGTGACAACTGGCGGCGGAGCTATTTGTCGCCGGTGGAACTTGTTATCCGTATGGAAGGGAAGCAATAGGTTCGCGTGGAAGACGTTGTGTATGCGCATGGATTTCGGTAGGTCCAGTCGGTACGCATGTGATGATACGCGCTCGGATATTCAGAAAGGTCCAATTTTCTTGTCGTCTAGCTTCTTCGTTGGGCGACGTGTCTTGATGTTCGTGGTTACCAACCAGACTCTATCCCCCACCTTGTGCTGCGCAGGCTCTAATTCCCTAGTTCTATGGTACTCCATTGATGCCCTGACCTCGTCCCACACCTTCTCCAGGTGTTTGCCGAACTGGTTGGCTTCGGGTGTAAGTGTCTCCATGGCCTTGGTGTCCCATCTTAGGTGAAGGCCGTAGACTGTTTCGAACGCAGTCTTGCCTGTTGCAGAGTTGGTGTGGTTGTTGTGGCAGAACTCCGCAATCGGAAGCCATGTGGACCAGTTGTTTTGGTTGTAGTTGCAGAAGCTCCAAAGGAATCCTTCCAACCATTGGTTTGTCCGTTCTGCAAGGCCATTCGTTTCCGGGTGATATGTGGTGGAAAAGTTCGGGGTTATGCGCAATTTGTTGTACAGGGCCCTGAGGAAATGACTGTTGAAAGTTGAACCACGGTCGGATATTGTTCGTTTGGGAAGTCCATGCAGACGCCACACTTCTCGTATGAACAACTCGGCTAGCTGCTCGGCATTAATGGACTCGTTGCAGGGAATGAAGTGTGCTTGGCGCGAGAATCTGTCTACCACCACAAGGATGCTGTCAAAGCTGTTTGATAATGGAAGCTTAACGATGAAGTTGTAGTTGATTTCTTCCCAGGGTTTGTTCGGCAACTGTGGCTGTTTCTCTGGCACCCACACCTTGTGACCCTTGCTTCACTGGCATATCTCACACGAGTCGACAAAGTGGTTGACACTCTGTTTCATGCCTGGCCAGTAGTATGTTCTTGATAGAAGATCCAGTGTCCGTGTCTGGCCTTGATGCCCTGCCAAGGGGGAGTCATGGTGCTGTTCTAACAACTGTAGACGTATGTCGCTGTTGTTAGGTACCACAATCTTCCCTTCTCGCCACAGTAGTTCGCTAGTCCATTTGTAAATGTCGTATTTCTTCCTGATGGAAGGTGGTAGGCTACCCTTTCCTTTGATGCTCAAGATGAGTGTTTCGAGGGACTCGTCGTCCTCCTGTGCATCCCGGATCAGGGATACAATATCCGATGCAAGTTCCGCCTTAAACCTGATAAATCTCTCCTCCTCCAACATGATCTGCTTTGGGTTCGGTATGTCCACGTGGTCGCTTCGTCTTGACAGGGCATCGGGCTTGTCAGACATTTTCCCGGGTCGGTAGACGATGTGGAAGTTGAACGAGGCGATGAACTGGTACCAACGAGCATGTCTTCTGTTGAATTCCCTGGCGTCCTTCCAATATTCAAGATTATGATGGTCGGTGTAAACTGTGATGGGGTGTTCCGTGTACTCAAGGAATAATCTCCAATGCTCAAATGCTACTAGGATGGCCATAAGCTCCTTGTCGTGCGTATCTGTCATGACCCACCCTATTTTCCTTTTTCTCGTGGCTTGTCTCGTGGCTCATGACCTGAGTCACTTCTGTTGGCTGTGTTCTTCTGTCTGACTCGCACTGGACGCTCGTCAGACACTGCTTCGTTTTGTATGACTCGCCACATGCCTTATGCTGTGCGAGTCTGACTTGTTGTACGCTCTTGTTTTGTCCGGGCTATACGCCCTTTGCCTATATATTCGAGCCTGAGCAAGCCTGGTTATCCAGCTTGCTCTACACTCGTCAATTACCCGTTTCTACTTGGCTCTTTAGCCACTAGCACCCTTTGCAAGTCATTCAGTAACAACTGTCTTATTGTCGTTGCCAGCCTTTCCTTCTAACTCACTTGTCTACTCGCTCATCCTTGCCACTCGATACGTCCGCCGTTGACGTCAGCAAAATCCCCCTTGGCTCCGGATCGCGGGGGGTGGCTCCACGTGCTCCGGCAGATCCGGAGCATTCCGGAGCGCTCGTAATCCATAGACTAACGCCGAATGAGTTCTCCGGAGCACTCTGGAGCGCTCCGGAGCGTAGTATCACGTGCTCATTGAGCTCGTACGCGATCCGGAGTGACGCGTTTCTCCGGAGTGCTCTGGAGCGCTCGTTGAATCAAGGGGGATTTTGCTGAGGACAGTCTTCTGCACTCTCGCAACGTCTCAGAAGAGGTTGTGACATCTCTCCCTTATATATTCCTCAATCTATTTTAGTACATGAAAACTATTTTATAGAAGGAGTGGAAAGCGTATGAAGAGAAGTGTTGTGCTGGCAAGAGAAGTGCATATAAGCGAACCCTTAAGCGACGCACAGCCAAGCTTACAAACAAGCGCCGTGGCTGTGCTTACATCAGGTGGCAATTACACATAAATCAAATAAACATGACTTAGAGAAAGTGAGAAAGAAGATAAAATGAAATAAAATCATAGAAGGTCATATAAAATTGTAATAAATCCGTGTCACAGTCTAGGCCATGACATTAATGGGGGAATGTCAAGGTATTTCGACTTGAGTCTCCTCAGTTGAAATCCTGCTGTATATATAGTACTCTTAATACAAATAAGAAGCGTATACTAACAATGGTACGATAGATAAAGGGATGTACAATGGTGCGACAAGAAGTCAGAAGCGTCTGTTGCTAAGCGGGAACAATAGAGACGGAATATTAGGGAAGCGATGTCTTGTTTTAGTAACTCCGAGGGAACTCCGGGGGATTAGGTAACAGGCGCCAGGATCATGTGACCTAGGAACTGTTCCGATAGGCGCCGGATAAATTCAGCAATAAGGGAATAAAATCAAGGGGGTCAATCCAGGGATGCGACAAGGCCTCCAAGTATCTGTATTCTATGTAACCATTCCCACTGTAGCATCTATAGAGATACAGGACTACAGTCTGGAAATGATAGTATGATCAGATATGAAAAAGATACATCACCCTAGGTATCTGCAGAATTGAATTCTGAGTAGAATGTACTCATTCAGGTCTCAAACTGCATTTAATACTGCTTTTCCCCCCTTGTAGAACCAAGTCCCCCTGTTGAGTCCCTTCCTGAAGCCATATCATGCTGAATTTTGGCATATAGCCTCTTAATGCATACATAAAGGGATCACACACAGGGGAGCAGCATATACATGGTCAAATTCCTTAGTCTATGTGGCGCATTTTTAGGGGTGTATTTCCCCCTTCAGTAATTCCCCCTTTTCTCTAGTGTAGGAATTTATATTGAGGGCATGGTGTACAGTTTTGGAGTCAGCTGAATTTACTCTATTTAACTGTGTGGTTTATATTACAATGTGGCAAGATTTGTGGTCACTCAAATTTTAAGAAAAGTGCGATAAAAAGGGCTTCAGAGAACACAGCTACGCAGAAGGGACTGAATCATCAGAAAAATGTGAAATAAGTTCCATAAAATAGCCAGGTATCTGTTGCATATGCCTACGAAATCTCGCGGGCATTGGCGGATTTCTGGGCTCTTAACGGCGGGCTTTCGTAGGATGCCTGCTGGGCTTTTTGGCCAAATGTGCCATACCCGCGCTCGGAGGCCAGGTTTCCTGGGTTTTTCCGGGCCGGTTGCCGGGAAAGCCCGCACCCGGGTTACCTGGGTGATATCCTTAACTAAGTTACTTGGGAGGTTTCAGGATCCCTTGGGAGTGTTGGACCCACCACTCACAAGCACACTCCAATCATGTACTTTAGGGCTGGCCTTCTGAACTTGCAGGAGTTTGGCGAGTTGCTTGCAAGCCACTGGCGCTTACGCTGGCTTTGATCACTAGTTGTTCAGCACTTCGTCCCAACCATGCCAGCCACGTACACTCCCTCCCTCCCTCTGCTGTTTGTACAACGCTCGCACGCTGCCACACCATCAAATCAACAACTCTTGCACCTAACAAACTCCACACCCTGATCTGCTCACTTGTATCTTGTCAACCATGCCACAACTATAAATTCAATGTGAACATGCCACGACCTTAGGTATCCAAATCTCGAAAATAGCACTGCAACTTTGTCAAAATTCACTAGTACATTAGCCTGACCACGTATATCATTTTATGATGGCTGAATACTGCTAATTCGCCCCTCCTGTCCGACAGGTGACCACATGAGTCAGACACATCCCGAGCACACACGTAGGTCCTCTAGCCATTGTTGTACAGCCCTACTCATGGCACCACAACCACCTGCTAGCTCGCCACAGATTACTGCTGGTGTTGGCGCTACATCACATATTCTCGATGTCATGACCCTTGTGGGTACGCCCCGGTTTTTCTGTATTTTCTACTATTTTTCCCAACCTTGTACGATCACTTTCTGGGTCACGTGACCTCGGCGCCTATAGCACTGCTGCCTCGGAACATTCCATGGCTTATGCGTCATTACTAATCCTTCTTCAATATCTATGGACTCTTCTTTTCTTCCGTTGCTATGTGACTCACAGTTACGCTTGTTTGTACATACCTGTGCTTTAGAATGTATAAAAGAACAGGCTCAGTGTCTCTGGAAAGCCAGAACACTTTCGCCTTGTCAATTCCCCCAAAGAGTCACAAGTTAGCTGGCTTTATAGCGGCTGTAATCGTCCCAGAGTGCCTTGCCCCTGTTTGTGAACCCCCTTCCACACCTAGCGTTCACTCCCCACTTTGGGTTGTGACATTGCGAAAGTGTTCTTCACTGGCTCCGGCCTCTTGCTCATTGCCTAAACCCACTCTGTCGCTGCCGAAAGGCACTTTGCCACTGTTACCTTTTGTTTTTGCCCCACACCACCAACGTGCCTAGCAGTCTCCCTGCAAAGCTTCATCTTCTGTTGAGAAATCGCTTGGGATCAGCGCAGGTTCTGGGAAACAGTAGATCGGCCAGCCCCTACATAATAGTCAAAAGCAGAAAACGCCCTACTAGTACCGGAGGTGTATCGCCCCCTTGTTGACTATCTTCCACCCTACCTGGTTACTCAGCGACTGTAGACCGCGAACAACCGCTTGCAGAAAACACAGACCACATCACGTTCGCCAGAACTGTTGATTGGTTCCAGTGACTGTCCAATGCTAGTTGAAGAGCAGCAGTTTAGCGCCAATAGTACCAAACAAAAAACCTGTTGAGAGACCCGCTTGTTGTTGCGTGCCCATCTGCGTGCCCACACAGGTGTGCGAAAAGTCAATCACTGCATGACCTGGAGCATCTGCGCCAAGCTATACTTCCCTGAAAGTGACTGCATCCACTGCAACCCCATGCCCCACACCCAGGAAACCCAGCCAGTTCCAAAGAGAAAAATCCACAGCCAAGACACAGACAACCGCATCTGGAACAGAACACTCGAGTGCTACCAGAAGCCTAACAAGTACTTCAATTGGCTCCGCAACAACACCAGCCGTTGAATGAGAATTGACCGAACCTGTTATTTTCCTGGTTGCCGCTATCCTTGCCAAAATTCCATCACATACCCCCATTTTCTCCGCAACTACCAGAAGCTCAGACTCATCTGCTCAGCCCTTGAGAACAACTGGTGCGACCCTTGGGAACTCCACAACCTCGTCATATACCACGACCCCCACCTTGACTACGAACCAATCGTCTTTGTGCTAGGAATTCCCAACACCATCCAAACCATTCCCCTGTCCAACTAGGCAAACTGTCGTTCTCACTAGACGAACTTGAAGAGGGAGAAATCTACTGCCAGAAAACCGAACTCTGCCTGGAACAGTTACGCCCATACACCTTTGTCCTACAACCGGCCTCCATCCGCATATCCCCCCAGGGCCTGATCAGGTACCAACCAATCTTCCAAACCGTCAACAAAACCAACGCCCACCAAATCCGCCGTAACAACCTCCAATCCCTTCTTGATGTCCGGTGTACCCTTATCAAGGCCGCCTTTGGCTCTGGCCCGAACCAGGGCAGACGCCCAACAAGATGTCAAGGAAAGCATCCACCTCCTCCTAAACATGGTAATGGGGGGAGTAACGGACAATGGACGACAATACATCGGTCTGGATGCCTTCCTTCGGGACGGTATCAACAACATCTGGGCAGAACAGAACAGGCAGAAAACTGTGCTAGAAAATATGGCTTCCCAACTCACGCTCGCAACAGAGGAGATTGCAACCCTAAGAACAGAGGTTCGGCATCTTCAGGGAACCCACACACCTCCCCCAAAAAAGGAACCAACCAGGGACGATCCTACGCCCAAGGGACTGGGTCTCCGCTTTGGTTTTGGTACAAAGAAAGGGAAGGAGCGGGAAGATGGACCTGGGAGCCCAATAGGATGGGGCTCGGAACCAGGGGACGACGCGCCACCTCCACCGGGGGGCCCGTCTGGTTCCTCCACTACCCCTGATGGAAAACCCAAAAAGACAAGGGAACCTTCTGCAACCCCTGGGGCTGAGGGTGGGTACAAATCAAAAATGCCCAAACCCGAACCCTTTGACGGAACAAGAGGGGTGGCGGCCAAACAATGGTTTGAACTGGTCCTTGCATACCTGGAAGCCAACGCCTTGTCTTTCCCTACAGAGCACCTAAAAATGTCGTTCGTCCTTACAAACCTGAAGAGTGGGAGCGCTGGGATGGCCTGGGGCTTTCCATATCTTAAACAGCTCAACAATCAGGGGGCAATTCCGCATATCCAGGACTTAGCGGACCTACAGGAAAAATTCTCAGAGGCGTTCACAGACATGGCCGCCAAGAGACAGGCAGAAAGGGCTATCAAGAAGCTGCGCCAGACCAAGTCCGCCTTGGAGTACACCAGTAGATTCAGGACCCTGGCAATGGAGCTTGATTGGGTGGATGAGGATGGACTTAAAAGCATGTACCAGGACAGGTTAAAACCGGCAGTAAGGAAGGAATTGTCCAAAGCTATTGCCCTGGCAGAGACTACCGACCGTCATGGTAACAGCAGGGACTTGGTCAAGGAAGCAACCCTAGAACAGCTCATGACACTGGCCTGCAAATTTGATAACATCCTGTACATGGCGGAGGCAGAGGGAGAGGTCGAGGACAAATGGAGGAAGGGGGACCATGTCTCAGGAAAGGCAGCGACAATGTCGGTCCCTCAGGAAGAAAAAGATAGGAGGTCAAAGGAAGGAATCTGCATCAAGTGTGGGAAAGGGAAACATAGATTTGTGCTCTGTAAAACTGGATGGTACTACAATGAAAAAGAAGCGAGGGGGAAAACAGCAATTTTAGATAGTTCGGATTCGGAAAAAGAATAGGGTCTGCTACTTCCATGTGTAGTATGACCCCCAATGTACCTATATCTCGTAGAATTTTGATTTGCTCGTCCAACAACTCAAATTCCCTCATTACACCAAAAATCGAGATATCAGGAATCATGGAAAAAACTGAAGCCCTCATTGACTCAGGAGTGTCTGCAAACTTCATTAACTCATCCTATGTCAATAAACACAAAATTCCCTGCATTGAACTCGCCAAACCACGCCTAGTACAAGCCATCGATGGGAAGAACCTAGACAAGAGAATACATCACCGCGTCAAGATCAACTTCTGGATTCAGGGAAAGAAATGCACTGAGAAGTTCTATGTCATGCCCCTGGGAGAACCCACTATCATACTGGGAATGCCTTGGCTAAAGCACAACGAGCCGGAAATTAGTTGGAAGGATGGGACCATCTCGCTACCTAACATACTCAGGGGCTTTCTTGGCATGGAGGAGGAGGCAGACCCTTGGGAGGAAGCAAAACGCATAGTCCCACCCGAATACCACAAATTCCTCAACATCTTTGGTGAAGAATTCTTCACCATTCTACTGCCACATAGACCCTATGACTGTGAGATTCCGTTGATGGACAATGCCCCCTTGCCTTATGGCCCCATCTACTCCATGTCAACAGCAGAGTCAGAGGCCCTGACCAAATACATCGAGGAAGAGAAGAAAGCAGGAAAAATCCGAGTATCCAAATCTCCAGGTGGCGCACCAGTCATGTTTGTGAAAAAGAAGGATGGCTCCTTAAGGTTGGTTGTAGACTACAGATGCCTCAACGCTGTAACCATCAAGGACAGGACGGCACTCCCCAGACAAGAGGATCTGATTGAGAAACTCAAAGACGCCAAACTATTCACCAAGTTAGACTTATGCTGGGGTTACAACAACGTCAGGATCAAGGAAGGGGAGGAGTACAAGACGGCCTTCCGTACCAAGCATGGCCATTTCGAGTACCTGGTAATGCCTTTCGGGCTAACCAATGCACCGGCCGCTTTCCAACGTTTCATGAACTATATTTTGCACGATCTTCTGGACGTAACGGTCATAGTCTACCTGGACGATATTCTTATCTTCTCAAAAGACCCTGCGGACCATGAGCAACACGTCAAGGAGGTGCTGAAACAACTACAGGCCAACCACTTGTTCTGCAAGCCCTCCAAGTGCAGCTTCTCCGTCACTCAGGTCGACTATCTGGGCCTGGTAGTTTCACCCAAAGGCATCAGCATGGAGGAACAAAAAGTACTTGCAATCCAGGAATGGCCGACACCAAAAACTGTCAAGGAAGTGCAAGCGTTCATCGGCTTTGCCAACTTCTATTGCCGATTTGTCCAAGGCTTCAGCTCGATTGTCAAGCCCCTGACCGGGTTGACCCAGAAAGCCCAGGCTTGGGAATGGAATGACAGCCACCAGGAAGCTTTTGATGGGCTCAAGGCCGCCCTGTACTGGCACACCCAGATCCTTCCAAACCCTACATCCTGGAGACTGATGCGTCTGGTGTGGCCATGGGTGCGGTGCTGAGTCAAAGACAAGAGGATGGCCGATTGCACCCTGTTGCCTACATGTCCAAGGGATTTACTGGGGCTGAGGTCAACTATGACACCCATGATAAGGAGCTGCTTGCCATTATACGGGCCCTTGCTGAATGGCGCATACATCTAGAAGGAACGGAGCTACCTATCACCATCCTCACGGATCATCGCAACCTGGAATACTGGCGGTCAGCCCACACCTTCAATCGGCGTCATGCTCGCTAGCACCTTTTCCTGTCGAACTATAACTTTGAAATCACATATCGACCAGGCAAGCAATCGGAAAAGCCGGACGCACTCTCCAGACGGGCAGATCATGGTGACGTCGAGCCTGTCCCACAAGTGATGTTGGACCCAAGACAATTGAAGGGGTTTAAAGCAGTGCTAACGGATGAAAACTGGAAATCAGAGTTAGCCCAGGCTGTGCGAGAGGACCCAGACCTTGCGCTAGTCATGGACTTCTTCGACAAACAAGGGGACGTGCCCCAATCCATTGCAAAAAAGTTCAGGGACTACACACTAGAGGACGACGTGCTATACTATCAAGATCATATCCTTGTCCTGGATGGAGTCGAGCGAAGGGCAGCCATTATCTGTGACCACCACGAACCCCCCGAAATGGGCCATCAGGGACAACTGCGCACCCTGGAAGCCATCAGTCGGACCTACTACTGGCCGGGGATGAAGGCCGACATAAATCGCTTTGTTTCTGCCTGCGATGTCTGCCAAAGGACAAAGAACATAACGACCAGGGTTCCACCACAGCCTCTCTCGCCAGCAGCAGGCCCCTTTGAGGAAATCACCTATGACATGATTGTGAAGCTGCCAACTAGCTCTGGCCATGACAGCATACTGGTGGTTGTAGACCGTTTCAGCAAAATGCCACACTTCATACCCTGCAAGGAATCGATGTCCGCACTGGAACTGGCGGACCTATTTGTGGAAAACGTCTGGAAGCTGCATGGGACGCCTAAGGTCACAGTGTCCGATTGGGGGACCACCTTCAATAGCAAATTCCTACGTGCCCTGTACAAACGGCTGGGCATCCAGGCTTCTTTCTCGTCTGCCTACCATCCGCAAACTGATGGGCAGTCCGAGCAGGTGAACCAGTGGCTGGAGCAGTAATTACGGGCGTATGTAGGGCACCGGCAACGGGACTGGGCAAGATGGCTACCAATTGCAGAGTTCTGTCACAATAACTCCATCAGCACCGCAACAGGGAGAAGCCCATTTGAGGTCATTTACGGTCTCCACCCCCGCTTGTCCTTCTCCAAGGCTGATACTGGCAGTCTGAACGCTGACGGGCATGCTCTGCTCCTGGAGTCTGTCAGGGACGAAACCGCCACTGCACTCCTGATGGCCCAGGCCGCGTACTCCAAGACCAACCATCCCATGCCGGACTTCAAGGAGGGGTCTAGAGTGTGGCTGTCTGCTGTGAACATACAGACCACAAGGCCATCCAAGAAGATGGCTCATAAGCGTCTTGGCCCGTACACCATTACAGAGCAGATATCCCCTGTTGCATTCCAGTTGAAAATTCCGAAGTCTTTGAAGATCCATGACGTCTTCCACGCCTCGCTTCTGAGCCACTACGTCCCCCCTGGGGTGGGGCAGGAGAGCACAAGCCCGCCTGATCCTGAGATAAAAGAGGGCGAGGAAGAGTACGAGGTGCGGGAGGTCCTGGACTCGCGCGTAAACCGGGGACGCCTTGAGTACCTGGTCCAGTGGGTGGGCTTTGGCCCTGAAGAGGACACATGGGAAAACAGAGTTGAGCTCAGGAACAACGCCAGTGATGTGGTGGATGATTTCCATGCTGAGCACCCAGACACTATCTCCAGTGCCACAGGGTGCCCGGGCCGGCTCCGCCAGCGTTGGTCGTAACGGGGGGGCAATGTCATGACCCTTGTGGGCACGCCCCGGTTTTTCTGTATTTTCTACTATTTTTCCCAACCTTGTATGATCACTTTCTGGGTCACGTGACCTTGGTGCCTATAGCACTGCTGCCTCGGCACATTCCATGGCTTATGCATCATTACTAATCCTTCTTCAATATCTATGGACTCTTCTTTTCTTCCGTTGCTATGTGACTCACAGTTACGCTTGTTTGTACATACCTGTGCTTTAGAATGTATAAAAGAACAGGCTCAGTGTCTCTGGAAAGCCAGAACACTTTCGCCTTGTTGATTCCCCCAAAGAGTCACAAGTTAGCTGGCTTTATAGCGGCTGTAATTGTCCAAGAGTGCCTTGCCCCTGTTGTAAATACCCATCCACACCTAGTGTTCACTCCCCACTTTGGGTTGTGGCACTCAATAGGTGAGATCTTCAGTGTGTGATTTGGCTCCACTCTGCTGTTATCCATGGTATCTTATACTGCTCCAAGTGTCCCTGTCTGTCTTACAAATATATACTACTGCAACTACCATGTAAACCCAAGAACAAAAAGGAGCAAACAGATTGTGCTCCCATGGACTCGTGCATCAGGAAAATGCTCATCTTTAATTAAGATCCCAATTTTAAATTTAGCTAAATTTCTTAAATTTGGCTAAATCCGCTAAATGCCCCTAAATGAGCCTAAATGGATTAAATGCCAAATCTGGAAAAGTGCTAGAAGTGACAAACATGACCAAAGGAACACTTTTGAGAAATTTGAAATTCCTAAATTTAATAAATTTAGGTGTATGAAAAGGGGGGGCTCTGCAAAACCTGTGAGGGTAATGAAACAGGGGGGTCAGGTAATGGTGTAATGAAGTGATTTTACACCTCATTACACCATTACACCAGGGTCATTCAGTGTGATGACACCATTACCCGACCCCCCACTTTTATTACACTGGTTACATGTAATTACATATTATTTCCCACCACATTTTTTGCTGAGGGTTGGTAAAAACCTAAATCTTTTAATATGGCCAAATTTAACTCAATATCATTCATTCTGTACTGAAGGTTTTCCCTGATGTGAGTATAGCACATGTTCTCCAAAGGGCTTGTGAGACAAGCACAAGCTCTAAAGGGCTTGCGAGACAATATCACAAGCTCATGAGGGCTCGGGATCGCCAGGGGTGGCTCAACATGCTTGTTTGCTCCAGAGCGCTCTGGAGTGCTCTGGAGTCTAGTGGGTTTTTGCTGAGAAAAGTGAACGTTGGTGTTGTGGATGCTGACTATTGTAGATAGATCTAGAGTCTGCACTACCAACTAGGATGCATTCCGGCCTTGTCTAATTTCCATGATTTCTGAATGAATATTTGAGTTTGAAGGATATATGCTGTATTGAAATGTATGGAAATATTGTCGATGTTTTCTACTCTTTTCAATCTATTTTCCGCATATTTCCGCATATTTCTACGTCCAATATTCAGTGAGATATGAGAGTTCGACTTTTAAGTCAAAAAAGTCGAACTTACTACTAACTTGTTTTACTCATAACTCCACACTCGTTTAAGCTACCAACTAGTTCTATGTTGCGCTGCGTAGCTCAGCTTCTAGGGTACTCGATCACTCATTACCTAAGCATTTGAATGAGTCATTGCCAAGCCTTTACTTGTGGCTACATTAGGATCTGATTGCCTGCTAAGGCTGGTTCTTCAGATCAGACCACTGCGGCACTGCTAATTAGAAGGTTCTAGAATAATTAGAAGGTGCCCAGGCTCAATTGAGCTAGGATCTCATCAATTCATGTATATAGTATGATTCTTAATTAATTTGCAGCCAATCGCAGGAGTAGGTTCACACAGCATTGCTTATATAAATCATCCAAGCATATCCACCATCCTATGAATAGTCCTGGATGATACTATTAATAGCAGTACCCACCATGTATGCTGTTGTGACCTATATGCACAAGTGTACCAACCAAACAGGGAATCCCAGGGTATCAAAGGACCCTGCTGGAGCCTGTTGCAGACCCACCCACTTTACTACACTTGCTGTGTTCTCTCTGCTTTTGACTGTTTTCTCATATATCTTTTACTGTGTGATTGTGTGATCTCCAAGACAAGTATCTTGGCATTTATAGTATCTAATTAAGTACCTACTTGGAGTGAGGAATAAAGTACCATCAGGGAAAACCCCCAGTACAGAATGAATCATATTGACCCAAATTTAGCTGTATTAAAACTTTTAGGTTTTTACCAACCCCCCCTTTTCATCCACCTAAATTTAATAAATTTAGGAATTTCAAATTTATCGAAAATGTTCCTTTGGTCATGTTTGTCACTTCTAGCACTTTTCCAGATTTGGCATTTCATCAATTTAGGCACATTTAGGGGCATTTAGCAGATTTAGCCAAATTTAAGAAATTTAGCTAAATTTGAAATTGAGATCTTAATGAAAGATGAGCATTTTCCTGATGACCTTCCAAGTGTGAAGAATACATCAGCAAAAACCCACTTTGCTCCGGAGCCTGGGTTTTGCTCAGGATCTCCCAAGAGCAGAAGGAGCATCATATATGGGGCTCTGGAGCACTCTGGAGCACTCTGGAGCCATGCATTGATGGCTCCAGATGGCTTCTGAGACTTCAATTTCAAATTTATTTCAAATGGGCCCAGATTGTCCGCCATCCCTGGGGGACCCTGAGATCATGAACTAGACCCAAATTGACCTCAAATTGATGGAGAAATTAGGCAAACATGTACCCAAATCTGGAAAGAATCGTGTGTGGGACAATAAAACATGATTTTCTCCATCATTTGCTTGACAATTTCAACTCTGACAATGCTTACATTACTTTCAGAGCAGGGTGCATCTTTTATTCATTTTGAAATTTGTCCCAAAAGGCTTAGTTGATTTGCAATACAACCTAACTTTTGAACCGGCCATTGGATTTCCATCCCCTGTTGACCAAACAGGTTAAATGCTATAAAATACCCCTGGGTGAGTGCAAGTGGTATTGTTGGTGGGGGGACATGGGGGCTGTTGAGGGGGACTTGAGCCTGAGACTTGGCTCTGATCAATCAAAGCTCAAGGGTCCCACTCAGCTGACAAGTGGCTGTTCCCCTTGTGCCTGACCTGTCATGCCCAAAGGGAAAGCCATCATCTATCAATCAGTGATTAGATGGATAAGAGCTCCTGAGCACAACAGATGTGCTCATGAGCACTCTGGAGCACTGGTCTTGTGCTCATCAGAGCTCCAGAGTGCTCCTGAGACCATATGATGTGCTCCTGAGGGCTCAGGATAGGGGGGGGTGTCTCCAGGTGCTCCAGAGTGAAGCAGGATTTTGTTGAGTAGATACATAGGTGCTACCCATTTAGCTATCAAGCACTACAAGAGTATACTTAAACTCAGTATACAGTTAGTTCAAGCAACTAGGGCTGAATATTATATCACATTTATAAGGGAACCTGGACATAGCATCCTTGCTCTTTAAAGTGTTCATATATTATCAGTTTACACTGTGAACAGTTAAGACTACCTAGTAGTTATTGGTTATTGATAACAGAGACATTAAGCTTCCTCAGACATAATTGAGGAATATAGTTTAAGTTCAGTTAAGTTTATTATCTTACGCTCCAGTTACAAAGTTTAACCTGAACCTTAACAATTGGCCCACAAAATCCAAGTTGAAATGGAGGGCTTATTTGGATTGAATAGCGACAAATGTTCCTGCAGTCAAATCGATCTGCACGCTGGCCTCATGCAAACAGAGCCCTCCTCCAGAATAATTGCCCAAGGCAAGTATCAGGCAAATGGCATATATCTCATTGGACAGATCTCAGTGAGCCCTTGAGGCAGGCTGGCCGTCTAGCACCATCATACAGAAGAGGGTGGAGCCCAGGCAGAAGGCAGGACAAAGGCTGTCTCGCAGTGCTTCATGCTGGTCAATCAGTCCAGGAATGTGTGCACGCAACTAATATAGGATATATTAGTAAAGCCTAATATGCAAATGTTATGAACTCACTTTGAGTAGCACAGGGCGTAGAATCTGACTAACAGAGGCATTGAATTGTGGAAGGGGGCAGTGGTAAAAGTGATGTTCATCCAGACCCTCAGCCAAACCTTGAACGGCTCAATATACCTAAGGACTTGGCTGCAGTGACATACCCACAAACTCCTGAGGGTGGTCATAGGGTTTAGCAGTTTTACCCTGTATTAGAGCGGGAATAATAGTTCATTGACTGAGACTTGCACTCACAGATTTTGACATTGTATCCCAAACCCCCAGGTGTTTCCCAGAGAATTTGTGCCCTTCACCCTCCTTCTGACTGTCCACTACCACATTGTTCAAACCCACAGTAAGCTTTGCCAGCTGAAACATGTGCATTTTTCAACTTCTGTCCATGTGTTAGTGCTCAGAACATAATGAATAAAACCCTCTTCCTCTTCCTCTCCCCCTAAACCATGAATCAAGACACTGGTTCTACCCCAAGGGTTAGTAGGCACAATATCTAGAGAGCTGGTACTCACTCCAAAGTCAGGTCAGAGGGTAAGTGTACATAGCTATCCTGCGACTTAACCCCACCCTCCGATTGCTGACATACCTGATGGGAGAGCCCTATCAGGCAAAATCATCAAAATAAACTGGACTTATGGCAACACCAAGATCCTCCAAGGTAGTTGGGCAGTAGGCCTCCCTTGCTCGGCCTCTTTGGAGAAGGGTGAAGTCGTAATTGTTCTGGTGGTTGCCTTGAAGCTCTGGAGGCAACAATCTATTCTGCTCCATCTGGCAATTGAATTTTGTGGCAACCACCATAGTCTGGCCGGTGATCAAAGTGTTAGCGGAGTATGGCTCAAAGGAAGCTTGCCATTCTGGGCCTCTGGGTAGAAATCTGAGCTTGTATGTCCCATAACTGTAACTGTTGTTAGCAATGCTTTAGTTTATATCCTGGGACTTGCCTGAGTAGCTTCGCCAGAAATGCGTCTTCTGAGGTTGGATCCAGCTGTCATGACCCACCCTGTTTTCTCGTGGCTTGTTCTTTCTTTCTCGTGGCTCATGACCTGAGTCATTTCTTTGGCTGTGTTTTCTTTTGTCTGATGAGCGCGCAGCGCTCATCAGACGCTGCCTCGTTATGTATGACTCACCACATGCCTTATGCTGTGCAAGTCTGACTCGATGTACGCTCTTGTTTTGTCTGGGCTGTACGCCCTTGGTCTATATATTCGAGCCTGAGCAAGCCTGGTTTACCCAGCTTGCTCTACACTCGTCAATTACCCTTTTCTACCTGGCTCCTCAGCCACCATCGTCCTCTGCAAGTCATTCAGTAACAACTGTCTTATCGTCGCCGCCAGCCTCTCCGCTTTACTCGCTCGTCTATTCACTTGTCCTTGCCACTTGATACATCCGCCGTCGCCAAGTCTCCTACACTTTAACAACGTCTTTGAAGAGGTTGTGACACCAGCCCAAACATATGCCCTCCTAGTAATACCCCAGAGGGAACTTTGACCTGCATTTTGTGTAAGCAATAAATCATGCCATGGAGGACCAGATGATCCAGGGGTCCTAAAAGACATTCATATGGCTTGACTAGACTAGGTAATCCACTTCCACTCACCTTCCATAAGCTCAGGTCTCCAAAGTGCTTTTCTATGTGACTCAGTTTGGGATCCATCAAGTGGCAGGCGGCATAACACATAGTAGACATACTGATTGCTGATAAAACATGAACAGAAGCTGAAATATGATGAGAATGCATTGGAAGCTTGCAGGAAGAATGCTCACAGGCATGGATTAGTCTGAGCAACATGTATACATTTGAGTTCCAATGCCTGAATTGGTCTTCCGAGATATTGAGGTTACCCAAAAGCCAATGAGTGTCTGAAATGCTAAATTTCTTCACCAATTTGGTCCTAAATAGTATCAGTCAATTATGCTTGATGAGCATTATAATGCTTACTCATGTATCTGCATGGCTAATTCAATGTGTGCAACCATCATTCTACATGACACCACATCACATCTGGCAACCACTGAGAACCTACATAGTAATATGTAGTTCAATGTAGATGCTGTAGAAGCTGTAGCATTTTAGGTTATCAAAATTTCTGCAGTTGCTACATACTTCTACATAGCACTATGTAGCACAAATAGTACTACCACATGGTATCCACACAGTGTCTACTGAGGTTTCAGGTCTCTACAGCCCTCTACAGAGATCTACAGGGATCTACACGGCTCTACACAGGAGCTACATAGCAGCTATGTGGCACTATGTAGCACTATATAGGTTTACCAATTTTAATCTAACCATATATGGTAATTTTCAATTAGCTAAAAATGTTTTAAAAACATCTCAAATAGGGTCCACTGCAACAAAAAAAGAGTGCCCAGTGGGAGGATGGAACTTGGGATGTGCCAGTGTTAGTAAGCCTGGGGATGTGGTAGCAATGCCCAGTGAGATAACCACTAGACTAGACCAGCTTGATATAATACTGCCAGGACTATCAGTTATATTGACCTTTTTCCATTTTGGATCAGCTCCTGTGGGCTGAGGTTTGCCTTTGTGGGCATGAGAAAATTGTCAGAATTCCTGTAGAAAAGTAGCTATACCCTCACACTTTTCCCAGATTTATAACTGTTT
>MU132432.1:0-24935 GCA_015039395.1 Ceratobasidium sp. AG-I | reverse complement strand
GTTTGTTTGCTAAAAGCCGAATGAAGCAAGTGATTGGGAATGAGTTGGTGGGATACGCCGTAGAGACGTTTATTTTATTATCGGAAGGTCCATAGACAAGAACCATACACCCGAAGTTCATGTGGTACGCCCAATGGCCGGAGGGTGTGGAAGAACCATGCTGCGTAGAAAGTTGTGGGAGGGTATGAAAAGGACTCCTGAAGCGCGAGAAAGTGGTTGCTTGATCGGCCCGCTAATTGATGGTGTGTAGGTAGTGACTTTGCTGTTCTAGAATAACCTGTCGCGCCGGAGTGGTACAGCAAGTGGCGTTGGCAGGGCGCGTCGCTAACGTGCTGACTATGAATTTACCCGAGCAGAGCCGGTCGTGACTTGGGCGGCGGGAGGGATTAGTGCAAAGGTGACAGAGATTTGAGTGGTTATACGTACATCAAATGCCACGGCTCATCTACGCTTTGCAGACGACCGTCAGAGCGTAGTCGGCCGAAAGATCAGGAGAAGACAAGAGATCAGGCATTGTTCTGCCATGTAGTACCAAGAAGTTTCTAGTGATGGGCAGTCAACCATATCCGTTCGGGTAGAAGCACAGGTATAGGAATCAAAAGACACAGTGGTTTGTAGCACAAGCGACGATGACGGTCCGTATGGCGCCAGAGTGGTTCGACCGAAAAGCCGCTTGGGAATGCCTGCGTATGCAGTGTTTAAGAATGTTCTAAGGACCGTGTGCATGATATTAAATATTTCAGTCTCTGTAGTAGTCCCAGTGACTCGGCTGAAGACTCTAGCATTGCTCTTGCGTGGCAGGTGAGTACAAGAACGCTCATCAAGCTCGACCGAATCAAAACCTCGTGACCTCACATCTTTTATGTAATCCAATTTATCTGGATGTATTTATCCCGTTGCCTGCCACTCAAGTCCAACGTTTTCAAAAGTCCTCCCTTGTACCATATAAATTCTTGAGGGAGCTTGAGTATGGATTAATGATTGGGGATATTACATAAAGCACCTGTTATCTAAGAGCACGAGTAATGTCAAAGACAATAAATGAGATTAAGTGCGAACGTTCAAATACAATGCCGGTTCAATCCAAACGAGCTGGGTATCACAATGATAGATTGAACAAACGAATAAGGGAATCAAGACAAAAGTCATCAAATAACGAGACAATGAAGGACAAGTGAGCACGTCGTCGAAGATTAAAACAGGTGGTTAAAAATGGGACTTGTCTACCCAGTGGGGTGAACAGCCAGGTATCGAGTGGGTATTAGGGTATGCAAGTCTGTCCGAGAAACATAACATTAGTTTCAACAGATGTGGAAGAGGATCGTGGGTACGGTCGAACAAGAATTGGTCGGGGCAGCCCGAATGCGTGACGCCAAAGGCTTAATAAATTAGGTTTCGCGGCCGCGACCTGAATAGTCCATAATAGGTCTAAAAAAAGACAAAACATGAGAAATGTGAGCAGCAGCGAACACAATCAAACACTTACACAATATCCCGCGCTGAACAGTAGCATCGCGGCCGCATTCTTTGCTTCTTTCTGTGTATACCCCTCTCCTTGACATCCCGCTACAGCTAGGTTGTTCAAATAAGAGACACCTGTATTCGAACAAGCATAGATAAGTAATATAGATAAGTAATCGTTCATCCCAAAGCGGAAATACTCACATGAAATGCGAGCCGTGCTGAATTGGGCATGAGAGAACTGCTGACTGTTATCCTCTTCGTGTACGAGCCGATATAGCGTTTCTCCTCGTTGCCCCAGCCAGGTTTTTACCGCCTCTTCGGTATGTTGTGCGGCGACCGCAGGGCAACCTGCAGCTCGCTGGAGTACTGCTCCTTGTAAACCGCTAGGTCCATAATACCGATAGCAAGTGACTAAAACCGATAGACTATCAGCATCGGGCAATGGTAATATACAGGTAAAAGGTCCATACCGATCGGTGTCGCAAAGTGAACAACGCGGTTATCAGGTAAACGCTTCAATTCTAGATGCCATTTTACCTCAGCCCCCGATTTATCTTGCCACTGGCCGAGGGCGTTGAGTGGTTCTTGTTGTTGTTTTCTCGAGTCCTCGAGTTCGAAATAGACCGCATAGTATTGGCCATCAGAGAAAGTCATATCTAACGCAGAGAGGAACTTGTATAGGGAGGGGAGGCGGCTGGGGATTGCAAGGCGGGACAGGGCTTAACACTACGGGTATCCTTTTTATATCCATAGGAGTGGTGGCTAGAAGAGAGGAACGGACAGGTCACCGCACATTGCGCTGATGCGCAAAAGCGCATCGTTGGTTGGAGAGGCGCATCCCCACCCGAATACTCGAAGCGGGAGGAAAGATCCACAGAAGGTAGAAAAGGCGGGTTGGCTTTCCCAAACAGCATTGCCCCGACTGTTGCGCCCGTTCCAATCGGTCTTTCGAAGCTCAGTAGTAAGGGCGCACCAACAAGAGCCGCTGCGTTACGCGCAAAAGCAACCAACTTCGGACATGTTTCAGAGGAAACATTATGCAAAAATCGGATGTCTTCTATGTCCAGGGGCACTGGTGCGAGACGAAAGAACTTCCAAAGACTCGACACCCATTTACGTGAACTTCTTGCCAGTCGAGGCTGAGCAACAACATCACATTCGAATCGTCTTTTCTAGAATTATGTCGTATGGTAATAACGAGGTTAACAAACCGCGCTGTAGACACGTGCTCACTCGATCCTGGCCAAAAAGCGCGAAGCGGCCTGGGATCACCCAGGGTGGTGAGGGGCGGGCCTTCCTAGTTGCGGTAGCGAGAGTTTCATTGAACATAGTCTCAGTGTCCTCGAGTTAAGCGGGTGGATATTGAAGTGCAAAGGGCCAAAAATTAGGTCCTGAGGTTATGACATCCAGCCAGCCTTTGAGAGAAGCCCGTTGATGGGCAACTAGACGAATTCCGGCGAGAAAGCGCATAGCTTTGAATGGCAAAAATCCAGCAATCACAGAAACAAGTGACTGTGGTACTGGATACGCTGCTAGTGAGGTTCGATAAGTCCGCCCCGAGTCGGGTATCCAGTGTTTGAGGATTTTCCAAGAGTCGTTCCATACGCGCAGCATTGAATATCAGTCTGTGCACTATACTAGATATCCAAGGAGAAGGTCTTGACGTCGGATTGTGGTGGCAATGGATTAAACAAAGCGTGAAGCGCCTAAGAGACGAACGAGACGTCAACAGTAGGCCGTGCTACGGACAGCGCAGTTCAAGAGCCCGGCGCTTGGAGAGGTTCGGCGCTTACCGCTGCTTCTGCTCCTCGCTTCATTACCAGCATCAGCAAATGGGCCACCAACTTGTAATGGGTTGTAATCGTCCGTCTAAGTCTAAAATGCGTTATAAGCTATTGCAATGATGTTACAATACCATTACAACACTATTACAAACTGTTACAAGCGGTTATAACTCATTTTTGACTTAGACGGACAATTGTAACCTGTTACAAGGTTATGGACCGTTTGCTGATGCACTCGTCGCATACCCGCCCGCGCGCGTGTTTTCGTGTCCCAACCGCCTTCCCCATGGTGCGCCATGCTTAGGTTGTTTTCGCTATTCACGTCAATTCCCACCCCGACCCGCGAGTCGTACTCGCGCTTCACACTCGCTCCTCCTCCTACGAGACGGACTGATGTCCACATCGAGTCTAACCAATTTCACATTTGTATTATCTCTGTAGACACGTATATATACATGCGATAACATTGCGGCACCTCGCTTCCACATCGTAGCGAAAGCGCAGGCCCCAGACTCAGTCAAGTCCCGTTATCGTACATAAGTCGCCCATCCCCAAAACTCCCTATATCAATCCCGGCAGTGCTCGGAACGCTCTAGGCCTTGATGCCTTTGGAATGGTGGCCCGTGCATAGCAGTTAGGAACCCAGGAGTGTAGCATCTTCCAAAGTACGTTCCCTCTCTCGCACTGCTGTTTTACAACCTAGGAACTCACGTCGCACAGCACCTAGTTCTTACCCCCTTTCAGGCGGTATTTTTGGAGCTATTGTATATTGGCTCGTTGGGGTGGAAGAATATCAGACGGTACTGATAGCGGAAAACGCGAGGTATGTCTATGACACTGTGCCGATCGGGGTGGCTGTATCGTTGACGACTAATGATTGCGTTCGGCAGAAACTCGCGGCGCGAAGAAATTCTGCACAGACTCTGTAGACAATTACGATAGGGCGAATAGACCTTTGCATTTTACGCTCTGCTTGGTCTAGCGCTGTTATGCTGTGTGACAGCGGTGCTACCTGCCACGCACATGCGCTTGCCTCACAATGTACGTAAGTTCTATGTAATGTTCTGAAGACCATTAGGCAGTGTTGCTGGACTACAGAAGAGCGCGCAGAATAATCCAGTTGACATATCACCTATTCAAAGTATGACACATAACGAGGGAATTACAATCTACTCTTCACGTCTTGCCAGCACCGCCGTTCTCCGAGTCGGCAGGTAGTCAGCGGACCTTCTCGATCTCAGCCTCAAGCGACTTGATGGTTGATTAAGAATTTCTGTAGACGTGAGAGTAAGAAGTTTGCAGCGCGAGCAAGGAGTAGGTGTGGTGCTTCCCTCGAAGTTCCACTTGATACAGGCGAGTCTGAGAATGCCTGATTTCTGGTTCTCGAGGTATTGGTATGACTGCGAGAATATAGCGTACGTATGGAACGATCGCTCTAACGAATACCTCATTGTCCTATTGGCACGAATGTCCGAGTTCGGAAGAAATCGATGTCTCGCGGTGCCGAGTCACCGTTGCAAATTGGCGTATGTCCGTAGCGCACGTGGTTGCAGCTGCAGCCAACGTGAATAACGCTTATAGTATTAGGGTGGCTATTGGGCGGCGTGTGGTACTGTACGCGCCCGATCAAAACTTAGTATAGACAACCCGTGGGAAATGATTGAATTATTAATAAACCATCCAATGCTTCGATGTGGCGCGCAGCTAAAAATAGTGCGCATAGAGCTCCTCGAACCTAACGTTCTGAGTATAACAACGCTGGGAAGCCTGATGCGATGACGCGTATACTAGGATCTACTCTGGGCAAAGGGCAACAGTAACATCGTGAGGGCCGGCGCGTCTTCCGCTGGGCTCTCGGTAGGGTATAAAAGACGAGCTGCGGGCTTCAGGTTCACCACCGACCACCACACTCGTTGTCTTCGTTCGTTTTTGCTAGACCACCAACCCTCGTTCTACTGGTCAACATTCTTCTCGACTTTCCTTGACACTCTGGTGCGTCGGGTATCTCCTTTGCTCAATCGTTTCCTGCTCACGCTATGTCTAGCGTAGGCATCCTCTGTCCCTAGATCCCACACAACCATGCCTTCCTCTCGTTCCACTCCTACCTCCACTGCGAACCTGATCTCCAAGGGCCTGAAGAGTACGTAGAACATCCCCGAACACGCCATATTTTCTAACCCCTCGGCGCCAGTTAAAGGTTTGGCCAGGTTGGCGCGCCAACGGTCTCCGGCCTCGGAGAAGGCTCGCTTTGCGTCCCCGAAGCGCAAGGCGACCGACCGGGCTGCTTCTGCACAGTCAAAGCCACGCCACAGTAGCTCACGGGCCTTCGACGACGCTGAGTACGTCTACGAAAGCGCAAGCTCCGGCTCGGACTCGGAGGGCAAAGCCGAGGAGGCTCCACGCAGGCGCCACGAACCGGCTTGTCTATTCGGAGCCGCGGTATGAGTGCTCTGAGACCGAGCGCTGGGAGAAGGAGCTCAAGGACAAACGGGACTACTAGAGTGGCTGCTATTGTCAATATGTACTTGTACGAGTCGATTTGTTTTGTAAACCGTGCACCACCCACAAGTGGGACGGATTTTAGATGTTATCTTTTAAGCCCTCAAACAAATGTAACAAATGTAACATGCCCAACCAAAATATCTAGCGAGAGCGCCTCAAAACAACGCTGTAAAAAAGCGAGCAATTGGAGCTGAAACGAGGGAGACTTCTCGAAACTGCCACCCGTCTGCTCTCAGTCCGCCGGAGACGATACGTCTTCAAGTACTTACGGTACCATCCCAGAACGCTCCAACCGACCGAGGCATATCTGAACTATGCACGAGCCTATCGGTTTTCAGATATCTCTGCAGAACCCATCGACATGTTCGCCCACGTCAATCTTAGCGCCAATTAATCAAGCCCAAACAAAATGGAGTGCATTCAACCCGGGTTTATTCTGCGTCTGGTTAGGATCACTCGCGTTGGAGTTGCTAATCGAGTTATCTGGGACAGACTACGCGGGGACTACGCGAACGTTCCCACGACTACATGCTCTATCGCTTTTAGTCGAGGTACCGCCTGCTGGACTGGCGCAACTGGTGAGGCTGGAATATTTCGGCGAGCTGGAGGCTAGGACCAGTGCGTTTACTGGGGATTTAAGTTTAGCCGATGTACGCAGCCTAGAGGACATGATGCGCCAGGGACACGATTTAAGATTTGAATTTGTATCTGAATTTGTATCTGTGATCTTCTCCGATCGATTCACGGGAAAGCCTGGTCCAATATTTCGTGCAATTATCTTTGCGCAGAAGTGTGACTTTTAAATAGGCTTCATTGGGTGTCGCTCACTGCGCTCGAGTAGAGTAGAGGCTTATTGTTGTTGGATTGGGTGTTGGTGAACGATGCGGGCACTACGTTTCAGACACTTGTTTTGGATCCTCGTGCCTCCCGGATGGGCCGTCAGTGTTATTATTTGTAGCCAGGTCCGGTAGATTAGAAATAAGATCATAGATTACTCTACTCAATTTACTCCGAGTGCACTAAAAGACCGTCGGAGATCAAATAACTGAGTGCGGGGTGACCCACGCCATCGGACTTCGGGCTATAAATCAGCTGCTTCCCCACTCGAGCTCCCGGTTCCCTCCTTTCCACCCCCATTCCAAGGAGAAAATAATTTTCCCGCTAGTATAGCTTCGAATGCCCTAAAACCTGCTCGACTTGAGGGTGAAGATTCTGTCCTGCGACGATTGGCATCTCTAGACAAGTGTGTCTGTCTGGCACACTGGGGCGTGGGACTAGTACGTTTGGCTCTTTTGGCTCGCTCACCTGGGAGAGATGACTGGTTTCGTTCTGTGGCTGGCCCTTGTACCAATATTCCTGGACTGGTTCTAGTTTCGCTATACCCGCATCGTTTATTAGTTGCCCACCTCATACCTGTACCGCGCTCTCTCTCCCATGGCCCTACTGGATTTGCTGACTTCGTCGAGGTCGTGGCCTCAACTTGATGGCGACCCTTTAAGCCGTGCCCTGGCTTGTCTTACGAAAAATCTCTGCTACAGCTCACTGAGATTCACCATCTGCTTCTCGGAAATTCTTGTCTAGTTGCCTCCTTAGTCTCTGGACCTGTGTCTCTCGTTGGGTACCCTGCTTGCCACTTTCTACCTACGCTCATCACCTTCTCTCCAACGAGGCTATCCACTATCCGACTACTCCTTCCGTTCCTAGTCCTGTCATGTTGACTAGAGGTGACTCCCTGTGGCTCGATACCGGCTTTGAGCCTCTAGTGTTGATTCTCGGCTTCAATGACATGTTATAACCACCGACACTGGGATTTTTCTTCCCTCGATTTTGGGCCTAGGTGGGATTGACACCTTAGCGTGATTTGGTTTGATGCTTAGTTGGTTGGAGATTATGCTCTTCCCCTTGGTTGTCACCTCGAGATAAGGTCACCTCGTTTCTACCGCAATCGTTCCAGCCCACCTTTGCCGTGATCTTCTAGAGTACCATGTGGCAGAGAATGCCACGAGTGTCCACAGCGTCGCATACCAAATCTTGCGTGTTCTAATATTTGAAACCCTCTTGCGAGCATTCAGGGTCAAGCTTGATGCAATAACGCGAGTTGAACCCGCTGACGCTAGTTGGGTTCGCTTCAGCGCATGCTATTACGTTGTACTTCCCATAAAATAACATGCACATAACTCGAGAGTGGGGTAATAATTTTTGGCACTCGCAGTTGACCTGCCATGTGTGCCCATCATTTTAGGACCAGCCCTGTCACTACCAAATCATTGATCGTCGCTACAGCTTAGGTGGTAGCGACATCATCACTTCCATTGAGGCATTCAGTTCGCTCAGTTGCCGGGGCATATTAACTTGTCAGCAAAAAGGTCGAGCCCTGAAAGCAACAGTAAGTTGCAGCATATATTGTACTTTAGTATTGAGTAGTGGCCACACAGCCGTCCGTCTTCCGTTTCATCATAGACATTCGCCAGCCCAACCAGTTCCCCAAACCTCCCCAGGTTCGCATCCGCACTCTCCTCTAACCACTCTAGTATTACCTTGCTGAGTGCCTTCGTATTCCGCCGCTTTTGCCCTCCTCATCCTCCTTTCGACGGATCTAGCACCTCCCGTATCTCACTCCGAACAGCTTCGCTTGTGTTGCTCATGATAATGTCTAAATCGTTCTGGTAGGCTGTGCTCTTCGCTGGACCAGCGCGCATTTGGATGAGATTAAAGCCACAATATTGTTGGGCGGTAATCCGTAGGATGTTGGTTGGCTGTTCATCCTAGAAAGATCGCAGCCCGAGATTCTTTTTTTTTTTAAAAAAAAACGCAAAGGATGCGATAACAGACTTACCCAAAATGGCCAGAAGATCATAAGCATTCCAGACGCAACCGACTCGATAGTCAAGTTCCAGCCACCGTGCGACACAAGGAAGCGAATTGCTTGCTACTATGCAACATCAGCAATGGGCTCGCACCATAAGCACAGGTTTCGACAGAGATAAATATGACCCGGCGCTTAGATTCAGGACCCAGATCCTTGGGTCTTGATTGCCAATCAACCCTGAACACACGCCTTTAGGATACTCCTTGCGCTCACCTGAGCCCTGGTCGCTGAGATCTTCTAGATAAGTTACTGGGCGCCCTAGCTCTCCTACTGCTCCCCCCCTCTCCTTCTACGAACAAAATGCTTAACAAGATAGGTCACAGGATAAAGCGCAAAATAGAACGCGGAGTGGACAAGCTCTCTCGTCCTCCGTCTCCAAACCACCCACATCTACCGTCGGCTTCTGTCTTAGTCGATGATTCTGGCTCGACATCCATCTCTTTACCGGCCGCCTCACTTAGAGTATCGGTGTCGGATTCCAGAGGGCTTCTCGCACCTCCTCAGTCGTCATCTCAGATCGGTTCCATTTCTACCCCTCAGTCGGCGGTCGCCTCCCTGGCTCTCCCGTCCACAGACATCCTATTGCCAACATCTCAGACAGACGATTTGGACCCGCCTGCATTACAAGTTCCTGCGCCTGCCATAATCACATCGACTACCTCTCCCACGTCTCCTGATCCTGAACGGGGTGGCAAAAGTACGGCTTGGTCTGGGCTCAAAACATTACTTGGGCTGCTAAACGAAAGCGCTGATGCATTTGGACCGCTCAAGTCTGCGGTCGGTGGGATATCAAGATGTATTGAGATATACGAAGTGCGTACCAGTATTTGCCCGATACCATGGTCGCGCGTCTGATCTTCCCGATTGCTCAGCAAGCGGCTAGAGGACGCGAAGACTATAAAACACTCGGAGCCGAGCTGGATAAACTATTCTGGGAGTTGTTTGATTATCTGGGTGGCCCTACACCGCCGGCGATGACATTCAGCCTCGTCAACCTAGCCAAGTAGGTTTAGACTCTATAAATCAACTACACTGAATTGATCTGTGATTGTAGGGGGATCGAGAGAGAGATTGGGTTTGTGCTGGGAAAGGAAAAGCGGAACATGATCGAACAGGCTGCCGAAGCAATGGAAAATGCGGGTGAGATACGAGCATGTTACGAGAGGATCCAGAGGCTCCTCGAGAGGTTTTCGGTGGGTGAGCTGTGGGTGTGTGTTGACACTGTACTAAATCATATACAGCTTAACGCCAACGTCAACATCTGGAAGATTGTGGACGAACAGGCAATGGTATGTGTGTTATGTTTAAGAGGGCCGCTTGCTAAGGGAAATTCCCCAACTTCTAGGAGTACCGTTTGGATAAGCTCTCTCCGTCCCAGGCGGCACACTATGGCTCAGCCGAGTCGACTAACCTGGGCCGAAATCAGTGCATACCAGGCACGCGAATTGATCTTCTTAACCAGCTCAAAGCGTGGGCGGAAGACAGCGACAGTAAAAGGATCTACTGGCTCAATGGCATGGCCGGCACAGGCAAGACCACAATCGCCTACAGCTTTTGCGATCTACTCAAGAACGGGCTTACGCTCGCTGCAAGCTTTTTCTGCTCGCGGCAACTGGAGGCTTGTCGCAATGCCAACCTTATCTTGCCCACTCTCGCATATCAGCTCGCTCGCTTTTCTCGTCCGTTCCGATATCACCTGTCCAAAGTACTCGAACAAGACCCGGACGTCCACACCCGCAAGATCTCGGAGCAGTTTCAGAGCCTGATTTTTGGGCCACTTCTGGAAGTGAAAGAGTCGTTGCCCCTTGATCTGGTGGTGGTGATCGACGCCCTTGATGAATGCGACAATAGGGACGCCGTCTGCCAGATCCTGGAGGTTCTGATTTCACGCGCCATGCAACTGCCAATCAGGTTCTTCGTGACTAGCCGCCCAGAGCCGAGGATCCTGGATGAGATGGAAGGTGGACTAAACCGGAACGTTGCCGCAGGGTTGCATCTTCACGATATCGAGGACTCTGTCGTGAGCGAGGATATCAGGAGATATCTGAGAGTTAAGCTAGGGCGTTTCGAGTTTTCGGATGGGGACCTTGAGAAGCTTGTCGTTCAATGTGGTGTTCTGTTCATCTATGCAGCTACTGTGGCCCTCTACGTCAACAGTGGCCGCCGTACCCAGTGTGTCGAGCGGCTGCAGGCGGTACTTGATGCGTCCGTCTCGTCGAAGGAGAATAGTGATCGAAAGCTTGGGGATTTATACGGCGGGATCCTGAATGCAGCGTTCGGCGATGAGAGTCTGAACAATTCTAACCGAGGCGACATGAAAGTCATGCTCCATACCGTTCTATGTGCGCGAGAGCCGTTGACGATGGGGGGTATAGCTAGTCTATTTGGGCTTGGTAGAGGTTCGGTACAGGTGGCGTTGGAGCAGTTGGGCTCTGTCTTGCATTTATCGGAGGCGAAGGGGGTGGTTACGACGTTGCACAAGTCCTTCCCTGACTATATGTTTGATCGTGATCGTTCAGAGCGGTTCTATTGCGATGCTCATTTGCACAACGCACAACTGGCTCTATGTTGCTTTGGTCTTATACGGACGCATAACCCGTCGTTCAACATCTGCAGTCTTGAGTCCTCGTATGAGTTTGACGATATATCCGGTCTATCTCAGAGGATTGAGGATGCGATATCTGGAGAGATGTTCTATGCTTGCCAACACTGGGGTTCTCATCTGGTGCTAGCGGCATCTTCGTTGAATCTTGTAGATGCTTTGCGTGTCTTTCTTTTAGAGCGGCTTTTGTTCTGGATGGAGGTTATGAACCTGAAACAGCGTATATCTACCGCGGTTGTTGCTCTACATCGGTTGCAAGCATGGTTCCAGGTTGGTGATAATGTTATAATGTATGTGTTTGAGTGTCTGAAACGTTAGCAGAATGCTAGTAGCTCGGAAGATGTTCAGGAGCTTGCTCTTGATGCGTGGAGATTTGTGATAGCGTTCTCGACGAGCCCGATGTGTCGCAGTACACCCCACATATATGTGTCTGCGCTGCCTTTTTGGCCATCGCAAAGGCCGGTTTCGAAGTGCTATCTGCCGAGGATGCAAGGCTTGGTTGGTGTGGGTGGGCGTGCCATGGAGCGGAGAGAGTGGGCGTCCCTAGCGGTCTGCGTCGCCGCGGACGAGGTGGTATGTGTTGCGTATTCATTTGATAACATACGCATTGTTTCTGGCTCTCGGGGCGGTAGTGTAGGGATCTGGGATGCACACACTGGCCAGCTGGTGGGTGAGCTGCTTGAGTGTCACATTGGTGCAGTCCATTCGGTTGGGTACTCGCATGACAACACACGCATTGTTTCTTGCTCAGGCGACTGTACCATACGGATCTGGGATGCGCACACTGGGCAGATGTTGGGGGAGCCACTTGGGGGGCATAGTGGTGGTGTATGCTCGGTTGCATACTCGCATGATGGCCCGCGTATTGTCTCTGGCTCTGGCGACTTTACCATACGGATCTGGGATGCGCATACCGGTCAGATGGTGGGTGAGCCGCTCGAGGGTCATACCGGTTGTGTATGCTCGGTTTCATACTCTCGTGATAGCACACATATTGTCTCTGGCTCGTACGACTTTACTGTTCGGATCTGGGATGCGCGCACTGGTCAGATGGTGGGCGAGCCATTTGAGGGTCATACCGGTTGGGTATACTCGGTTTCATATTCGCATGATGGTACATACGTTGTCTCTGGCTCTGGGGACGACACTATACGTATCTGGAATGCACGCACCGGCCAGATGGTGGGGGAGCCGCTGTGTGGTCATGCCGATAGCATATTCTCCGCCCGATTCTCGGACGATGACACCCTCATCATCTCTGGCTCTGCAGACACAACCGTGCGGGTTTGGGATGCATCCACCGGCCAGATGGTGGGTGAACCACTCCAGGGCCACGATGATTGTGTGAATTCTGTTACATGCTCGCACGACGGCACACGTATTGCTTCTGGCTCTGATGACAAGACTATACGAATCTGGGACGCCAGCATCAGTGAATTAGTGGCTGAGCCGCTTGATGGTCATACCGATTGGGTACGCTCAGTTGCATACTCACACGATGGTCAATATATCGTTTCTGGCTCTGATGACAAGAGCATACGGGTCTGGGATGCTCACACTGGTCAGATGGTGGGCGAGCCACTACAAGGTCATACCGGTTGGGTACACTCGGTATCATACTCGCATGAAAGCACACGCATTGCCTCTGGCTCTGCTGACAATACCATACGGATCTGGGATGTACGCACCAGTCAAACGTTGGGCAAGCCACTACAGGGCCACACCGATTGCGTACGCTCGGTTGCATACTCGCATGACGGCACACGAATCGTGTCTGGTTCTGACGACAGGACGATACGGATCTGGAATGCGCACACCGGCCAGATGTTGGGAGAGCCACTGCAGGGGCACACCAGTAGTGTATTATCAGTTGCATACTCACACGATGGCACACACATCATCTCTGGCTCGGACGACCATACTATTCGGATCTGGGATGTTCACACCGGCCAGATGGTGGGCGAGCCACTCAAAGGTCACACTAGTGCGGTATCCTCGGTTTCATACTCTCACGATAGCACACACATTGTCTCTGGCTCGTACGACTGTACTATAAGGATCTGGGATGCGGATACCGGTCAGATGGTGGGGGACCCACTTAAAGGCCACAGCGGTTCAGTACACTCTGTTACATACTCGCACGATGGCACACGAATCGTCTCGAGCTCTGATGACACGACTATACGGATCTGGGACGCACATACCGGCCAGATGGTGGGGGAGCCCCTCCAGGGTCACACCGGTCGTGTATACTCGGTTGTATACTCGCGCAATGACAACCACATCGTCTCTGGATCTGTAGACAATACCTTACGGATCTGGGATGCGTCACCTGACCAGATTACGGACGGGATATTGATTGGTCAAGGGCGCGTGACAGCATCACACCAAAGGTGTGTTTCAATATACTCAACTCCAGTGTCGAGTAGCCAAGCGCTGAATCCCGCAATATCCGGCCATAGCACCAGCAATTTGCATGCTACTTGGGAAATGAACGAACATGGATGGGTGCTTTCAGGCCATTCCAAGCTGCTTATATGGGTTCCGAGCGATGTACGAGTGGCCCTCATGCGCCCCAGAAACCTGTTTGTTATTTCTCGATCTGGTTCGTTGGCACTAGATTTTAGCAACGCTAAGCTTGGAAAAGAATGGGGGAAGTGTTATGGCTCCAATGAACTCTCTTCTCTTTGATTGTATGATCTCCCTCACGACATTTTTGACTACCTTATGCTTATCATAGTTTTCCATCTTTGTCCTATCCTTCGAACTGTAGTATAAATACAGAGTTTCCTAAAGCGACGATACACAACTGACTTTTCAAACAGGAGTCTCAGTATTCGAGATTAAAGGACATCAACCAAACTCGGTTCTTATTAGAAACCCTGCGGAAGCACTGTTTTGGAGCACCAGCGGCCAAAGTATCAACTAGTAATAATGAGATCCGACAAACTTGCACACGTGCGACTACACTGCTACTGGCATTACTAACATTTCTACAACCGATATTGTCAAGGCTAATTTCAATGGCTCCAGGTTAGGATTCACTCGCTTGGTCGTACTGACCCGGTCCACGGCTTTCATAAGTAAGTTACATTTGACCACTCTGAAACCAAATAGACCCAATTCAAGAGGCACAGCTTTTCAAACACCAACCCCATACACACCCCTCAGTCCCAGCATCTCCCCAAACCTCACCAAGTCCGCATCCCCACTCACACCTCTCTCCAACGAACGCAACTCGACTTTGCCAAGCGCTTGAACCTGTCGTCTATGTTGCTCTCCTCTCGCCCCCTTGGACATTTCCAGTACCCTTCTAATTTCGTCTTAAACAGCGTCGCCTGCGCCTGTTATCGCCATATCCGAGTGGGGCCGATATGCCACGCTTTGAGCTGGGCCTGTGCGAATATGGACGAGCTCAAAGCCGCAGTCGTGGTCAGCGGCAATCAGTAGGGCGTAGACTGGTTGGTTAGTCTGTAATATACGTGAAAAAAATCTGTCTGTCTGAGTTGTATGCAGAATGAACGAGAGTGCTTACGCCAAATGGCCAAAAGATCATCGGTACGCCACATACAACAGCCTCGATCGTCGAGTTCCATCCGCCGTGCGTGAGAAAGTAATGAATGGCCTGTCATCCAATCTGTCAGCGCTCCAATCGTACTCTCAGCCCGGTTAGTCGAGCGTACCGGATGCTCCAACACTTCGATTCGGTCCACCCCCGCCGGAACAATCGCCTTTCCACCCTTGATCAACCCCTCAGTATATTCCTCGCTAGGCCCGCTCGGCTGAGCAGCCACAGACGACCGCGCAAAAACAAGTCGAAAGCCCTGCGCAATGACTTTGTCGATTATTATCGTAAAATGGCCGATGGATTCACGGATAGGAAAGAAAGCTGTTCCGAAAGCGATATACATGACCGAGCGGGGCCCGCATTCGGTATATGCGCGATCTAAGAACTGGGAAACTTCGGACCCTGCGCAGCTCGACGAGTGAAATGGTGGGACTACTGCTGGGCCAACGAAAAAGGGTGTTATGGGTCTCGAGAAAGCCCGGTGGCATGATTCGGCGGAAATAGGCTCCTACATGCGTGAGTGGGCGAGTCGTGTGTTTGGTCGAACGAGTGGGAGACGCACCATCTCGTAGGTTGTGCAAAAGACTATGTGATCTACGTACTGTATCATATTGTTTCAGAGAAGAATCAACCGGGAGAAGTATGAGAGGAGTGAAGGAATAAACTGTGGGGTTTGCTCGTGCTCGTAATGTGCTGGGATTCCGGGAGTGCAGACAAGTCAGTTCTGCTCAAAATTAAATGCATTGTTCGCCAGATAGTTAGATCGAAATACACACCTGATTGTATAGACCCTCGATCATTTTTTCGCCTGCAAGCTCACCACTATCGTAGGCAGCTGCGATGCTTTCAAGCAATCGTCCGCCATGACCATGTTCTTCGTTTCCGATCCGGCTATGCTCCAGGTTCAGTGACGATCGTTCAACCGCTTGGGCAGACATACCTGATCAAGGACGTGGCAGGGCTAAGCCACCAAGATACAATCGGCAAGCCATGAATGTCCTTGCTCGCAAGAGAGATTCCACCAGTAATGTGATCTTCCACGACCCAAGTCGGAGGCGCGACCTAAAACCCGCTTATCTCAGAGTTAATCTTTGAGAGATCTTCGGAAACCCATGTGCAGAATTGCGTTTCTAAACGAGAAATCAATACCAGCGGATCCCGTATCATAGCTGGAGCTGGCGAGTTGGATGGCGGATTTGTGATGGAGGCAGACGGGACGAAATGAATTCGCTGGCGTGAGTGGATGGACTGGGTGGCGAGATATTCCGACGCTTTGGCAACTTGAGGTGCATGCATAAATAACGCTAGACAAATCATTAGATTTCGGTTTGAAACATAAATGAGAGATATTGGACGTACATATGAACAAGTCAGGGAATCTGTCGACCATGCGAGCCGCGAACTTGGGAGCAGGACGAAGGTGACCTTGACAATGAAAGTAAATATCCTACGGAAGGGCATTGATTTTTGGAAATTACTCACCCCAAGATGGTCCCGGCACAAAAATAATATGCTTGAGAGGAGCCTTAGACATTCTTAGTGCAGTACGCTAGGCTACAGAGGAATGCGAGCGTAAGGACTCGAGAGAACAAGTTGAATAACAATCCAGCTTCGAACATGCTCACATTTTGATCAGGCCTCTGTTTCCTAAAGAAGTATAATCACGGTGAAGAAGCACTCAGGGTGCGCCGCAAGGCAGTCAAGTATTTGACCCGGGGTATTAGAAGTTGTAGTTTGAAGCACGACAGTAGGCGTGTGGACTGAGTTGTCTCTAGCGGAACAGTTTGCAAAGCCAAGCCGGCGTGACGCGCGGGTAAAAAGAAGCCAGCATTAAAGTCATATCGTGTGTGGAATAAAAGAGAGTAAATCAAGCGCAGCAATGTCTAGTTTTTGGACTCCGAAAAGATGAGCGAGGCCAGAGTCAACACATAAAAATTTGGAGGCTTCAAGTAAACTGCGAGCTCCTGTGGTGGAAGAAAGCAACGGCTCATGCGCACGTGACTCGGGGATAGCGTCCGGCCCGAGTTGGACTTTACTCGACGGCAATGGATAAGTGGATTGGCCTGGGACTGGCCTGCTCAAGCTCTCTAGCAATAGGAACTAGCTTCATTATAACAAAAAAAGGTAAGTGTAAACACATTCTGTATCGTCTGCACTAATAGATTGGGTTAGGGCTTGAACGACGCAGCTCGACGAGATCCTGCTTCCCAGAGTTGCGTATCTTAAGAATCCAATATGGTGGGCTAGGATAATCACTCGTGAGTTGGACGTGTCGCTTCGCGGGGTGGGACTTTGCTAATGGATGGACACGTTTGCTCGCCAGTGATCGTCGGCGAAAGTAGAAGCCTACGACCCTGCTGTGATGATGATGTCCGCTCACCTGCTTCTTGCACTCCGCAGTCGCAAGCTTTGCAGCCTACGTCTTTGCCCCAGCCATTCTTGTCGCTCCTCTCGCCGCTCGTAGCGTACTCATCGTGTATGAGCCCGAAAAGCGCACACACCGTCTCGATCATGATGCAAGTCCGAACCGTCATGCTCCGCCGTGTTCAAATCCTGCGAGGAAATATAGGGGCGGAGGTTATTATGGCGACGTCGTCCTTTTGTCCAGGCTTTGATTATGGGAGTGTGTTTTTGAAGATGGATGTGGCGGCGGGTGCGTGTTTTTCGAGAGGAGGAGTGTTGTTCTTTTCGATTTTGTTTGGGGCGTTGAGTGCTGTGGTGAGTACGGGCTTGGAGGATACGGATTGAGCACTCACTGACTTTTGGTGTAGGCTGAGATTCCGGCATTGTATGCTCAGAGGCCGATCGTGGCAAGGCACCAGAAGGCTGCGATGTGTACGTGTGTTTTATTTTTATTTTTATTTTAGCTTTGCTGATAATGATATATGCAGACCACCCGTTTGCGGAGGCTCTAGCTGTTACGGCAGTCGACATTCCTATCACGCTTATCGCGCAAATCTTGTTTGCTATCGTGCTTTACTGGATGACCGGTAAGTCTCCTTTCTCTTGCTATGTATATAACTAACTAATATTATGGAATTTCTAGGGTTGCAAAAGGCCGCTTTCAAGTTTTTCATCTTTCTGCTATTCACGCTCGTGATTGCCTTGATGATGAAAGCGTTCTTCCGAGCGCTCGCTGCGAGCTTTGGACGCGAGCCGAGTGCGCAAGCTGTTAGTGGAATTGACATTCTGGCGTTGGTACTGTATACTGGATATACAATTCCGACTCCTTCCATGTGTGTCTTCACCACCATCTGCATGGCATACGCTTATATGCGTTTGTGGGGTAGGATTGGCGCGCTTAAATGGATTATCTACATCAGCCCCATGCGGTATGGCTTCGAGGCGCTCATCGTGAGCAAGTTTCATGGCTTGAATGGCGCGTGCTCGTTTTTCGCGCCGTCTGGGCCTGGATACAAAGGATTCCGTCTCGCGAATCAGGTATGCACGAGTGTGGGAGCCGGCCGGGGGAGACAGTCGTCGATGGGGATGCGTTTGTGGAGGCCTCGTTTGGGTATTCGTATGCTAATTTGTGGCGCAACTTGTGAGTTTTATTTATTGATTTATTTTACGTACGGCATTGGATTGATTCATATTTGATTGGATGTAGTGGGATCGTTGTGGTATTTTGGGTGGGGTTTATAGGGTGGTATTTGATTGCCACGGAGCGAGCTGGGAATGCGTTTGTGGGTGTGACCCAGCTGATATTCAAGCAAAACGCCCGGATTCCGAGCCTAGAAGAACGCGAGGGAAAGGGCAACCCCGAGTCTTGGTATACTACGCTTCAAGTGGTCTCGACCCAGAAGGCTCAAGATGCTCTGGGCATGGATTTCAAGTCCCACCCTGTGTTTTCGTGGTATCATATGAACTATGATGTGACGATTACGAAAGGTGAGCAGCGTCGACTGTTGAATGACGTTTTTGGATATGTGGTGCCTGGGAAAATGGTGAGTGCATAGTTCGGGTGGGTATATGCGTGGCTGGTCTGTGACTGTGGACTGCGCTTATGGGGGAAAGTGGTACTGGCAAGGTACGTTTCTGATCCCGCGTTCGAGCTCATATTTCTAATTTGGCTATTTTAGACCACTCTTCTAAACACACTTGCTGAATGCGTTGGTACTAGTGTTATCACGGGCGACCGTTTTGTCAATGGCCAGCCCCTTCCGCGTCACTTTGCCGCGCAGACCGGCTACTGCCAGCAGATGGATATTCATTTGGAAACCACGAGTGAGTGCTCTCGCTCGTGTTTTTACATGACTCTTATGCTGTGGGTAGCTGTTCGCGAGGCCTTGTTGTTTTCTGCCGAGCTGCACCAACCCAAGTCGGTTCCGATCGAGGAGAAGCGTGCATAGTAAGTCGGCCTGACGCTTGTAGAATCGTATTGGATTTATGGTAGCGTCGAGGAGGCCATCAAGATTTGCGCCATGGAGTCGTACGCCGATGCGATTGTCGGAATTATTGGCGAGGGACTGAACGTTGAGCAGCGCAAGCGTCTCACTATCGGGGTTGAACTCGCAGCCAAGCCCCAGCTTTTGCTGTTTCTCGACGAGGTAAATGTTCTGGACCTTGGTTTCGATCACTCCTAACTTATACTACCTGATGATTTAGCAGCCTACTTCAGGTCTAGACTCTCAATCTGCCCGGGCGATTATCTAGTTTCTGCGTTCATTGGCGGACCGCGGTCAAGCTATCTTGCACACGTGAGTGGCAGTTTGGCCGTGTTTGTTCCCAGGCTGATCTGGCTTGCAGAATCCACCAACCTTCGTCCCCGCTGTTCCAGGCGTTTGACCGTCTGCTTTTGTTGCGTAAAGGTGGTCAGACTTGCTACTTTGGTAATTTTAGAATAAACTCTGGTACTTTGATCTGTGAGTTGCCTTTAAGCTTTTTTTCGGGTATCTGACTGATTTCGCCGTGTAGCGTATTTTGAACGGAATGGTGCGCGTCAGTGTCAGCCTGAGGAGAATCCAGCAGAGGTGAGTAGACTATTGAGCTTAATTATACACATCTCGTTATAAGATGATATCTTTGCAGTCCATGCTCGATGTGATTGGGTAAGGCCTAGTCTATTCGGTCGTACGCTAGAGTGACTAATAAGGTTATCCAGCGCGGGTGCGACTGCTTCGAGCTCCATTGACTGGCATACGACTTGGAAAAGCGTGGCTGAATCGACTGCGTTGGAACGAGAGTTTGTTGATATGTACGAGCATGGGCGTCGTCAACCGACCAATGCGGATGAACGCCACTCTGAATTCGCCGCGACCTATGAGAATCAGCTGTCCGGGTTGCTTGTTAGGTCCTTCCGTGTGAGTAGTTTTATCTTGTTTCTGATGTCGTATATTTATGCGTCAGTAGCACTATACCCAACGTATATCATGAGCAAACTGTTGCTCAATGTATTCGCGGGCTTGTTCATCGGATTCACGTTCTTCAAGGCGGATAACTCGATCCAGGGTTCTCAGAATAAGCGCTTTGTGATATCCATGGGTGAGGATCTTGCGTTGTTCGAAACTGTGCTTGCGCTGATATATTGTCCTGTGTAGCTACTATCCTCTCTAATTCGCTCAGTACTCAGCTCCAGGTGCAATTTTTCAACTTTCGCAATATCTACGAGTATCGCGAGAAGCAGAGCAAGATATATTCGTGGGCGCCTTCGGTGATCTCTAGCCTCGTAAGTCGTGCCCGTTTTTGAATTCTAAGACTGAGGGCTCAGAAATTACTTAGCTCGTTGAGCTTCCGTTCAACACCATTGGTTCCGTTTTCTTCTTTTTCTGCTGGTATTGGACTGTCGGATTCGAGAATGGGCGCGCTGGATACATGGTAACGAGGCTTTCAACTATTGAAAGCTCGGTTGTACTGACACTTTCTCTAGTGGTTGATGCTTTGTATCTGCTTCCCGCTGTATTATACCTCATTTTCACAAGCTGTCGCCGCAGTCGCTCCTGACGCCAGGATTGCCGGCATCTTGTTCAGTTTCCTGTTCTCGTTTGTCATTACCTTGTAAGTTTAGGTTAATCGCGCTGTTTTGTATTACGCTGATCGACCGTGCTAGCAATGGTGTCTTGCAGCCCCATGCACAGCTCATTCCGTTCTGGAAATGGATGTGTGAGTGGAATTGTCCGAGCTACGAGATCCCGAGTACTCATAGCCATATTCTCTAGATCACCCGTCGCCGTTCACCCTTCTACCGAGATTTAGACCTTGCCACGTCCCTCGGGATGGACTTGCCAGTCCTACATGAGTCAATATATCTCAAACGCCGGTGGATACCTCTTGAACCCAGCCGGTTCTGCAAACTGCCAGTTTTGCTCGCGCAACTCCACGGACGTATTCCTGTAAGTACCCTGAGAGACTTTTGTGATTCTATGCGCTCACATGGGCATACGCAGGTCTGGGTTCAACATGTCGTTTGACAACCGCTGGCGCGACCTTGGCTTGATGTTTGCGTATACTGTATCGTGAGTTGATTTCTCTCGATCGAGTCGAGCCTGGCCCGAAATCTTTCTCAGATCTTCAACGTGTTTTTGATCTTTGCGTGCACCTACGTCTTCCGTATTCGTCGTTGGAGACGCTGAGCGCAGCGCATCGGTTGTTCGTGGGGGCGGATACTTACTTTGAGTATGCTTCTGCTTTTTCTCTTTTTGGGCTGCCACTCTCCAGTCTGGTTGACGCATTTTCACGATGATGTTGTGTAGAACTCATCTCAGGCTCACCCTTGGTTAATATATGATCATTCCCCTGCCATACCTCAATCTAGCCTGCTCTCCTATCTAGACGTACAGAGTCTAGCCGAAAACTACTCTTCGACCAAGCGGAACGACATTGTTTACCATTTTTAGTAGGTTCGACAGTTTATTGCGTATTCCTTCAGAACCCACCTCGTATATGCGTCTCAGTCGCGACCGTTCTCCCGCCCGTCCCATTCGGCCCGGCTAGTCTAGACACCAAGTCGAACTCAAAACCGTGTTCCGGGTATCGCTTACCATGCTATGGATATTCCTACCTCTTGCGCGATATTTTGGGACATGATTACGAATGTCACGTAGATGTGAATGTACTTACGAGCGCTAACTGTGACATTGCTACACTCGCGTCGGATCTGTCTCTTATTCGAGAGTTGCTATAAATCTTGCTACCGAACTTGCCAATCGGGATACCATTTAATCTCACTTATTGCGACACACTGCTCAGAAGCCACCGAGACATTGATATCTATTGCAGTCAACCACGAGCACAGTCCAAGCACAAATCCAAACTAAACTGATACAAAGCAGTCCAACTATTAACCGAGTCCAATACGCAGCAGTCCAAGTCCGAGTCCAACAATCAAACTGTATCTAAGTCACAAACAGTGTCCGATTCGCAAACAGTGTCCGTGTAGAAACGATATCCAAATTAGCAGACGGTGTCCAAGCAGCAAACGAGTCATAAGCAGAAGTGTCCGAACGAGTCACGAGTCATCGAGAAGCAGGCATTCTTGTTTTTGTTTTTGTTTTGTTTTGTTTTGTTTTGAGAGGGTGTTTCGTTTTTTTTGTTTTGTTTTTATTCTGAGAGCGGGGTTGGTGGTATTGGTTTTGGTGTTGTTTTGGGATTCGTTTTTTATGGTGGTGATGTTTTGTGATGTCATGATTTTGGAGTCAAGGATGAGGAGGGGGGGAAGGTGGTAGCGGTTGTGGTGATTAAGATTGAGATTAAGATTGGGGTCGAGGATTGGGATTGTCCAGGAGAACGTGAGGAAGAGAGTGAGGGGGGAGTTGCTGAAATGAATGGTCGCCTAGGGTTCGTTCATTCGTTCGTTCGACAGTGAATGTGGTATCTAACCAGAGCGACAGTATTAGTACCGAGAGAAGTTGGATCATAATAAGGGTGCTTACTCGAGGTATGATTAGATATACGACAGCGTGGGGATAAAATCGACCCAAACAGGCGCGTAGTACCTAGTGAGAGTGAGGTAATGAGCGCTGTCAGCTGTTCCATGCGAGGTAGGGACTTACTTAGGGCATGATAAGATCGATTGAGGGAAGGGTGCCCGAGCCCAAAATAAGGGAGAAAGAAGGAAGAATTAAGAAGTAAGAAACAAGAAAAAGAAGAAAAGAAACAAAAAAAGAAAAAAAGAATAAAAAAGAAAGAAGGAAGGAAAGAAAGAATAAGAAGAAAGAAAGAAGAAAGAAAGAAGAAAGAAAGAAGAAAGAAAGAAGAAAGAAAGAACGCAAGTGCGAAAGGCCAAAAAGCCTGGAAAGTCGGCGGTCGAGGGGTCCAGAGAGTCGAGAGGTCATTCATAGGGTCCAGGTCTTGAAGTTGAGGTCTGCAGAGGGGGGAGGGGATAAAGTTGCGTGGTTAGTGTCAATAGTGCCCCGTCGCGTTCATCATCCGCTCGCTCCTCTCGCTCTCTTCCTGCTCGTTCGCATACCACACCTCCACTCCCACCATCTTTCCCACCCAAACTCTCCCCTCTTCGTGATGATGCGCATAAGAAGTCGTTTATACGAGCTTCCACGACACACCATCGAGCTTGCCGATATCTAACAACGAACGAAGATTAGTATAGCTTATAGCTCATCGGACAGAAAAGAACATACTTTTATCACCAAGCTGCTCAAACGCAGACGGGGAAAGGTCAATATTGTCATGTCCGCATACAGGACATTCGTCCACGACACGGACGTTGACGGTCTTTCCGTGCCAGGTAACAGCAGCGGTCTTTCCGCACAGGGAACTGGTGCCTCCATCTACCGAAAGCGAAAATGAATGTTAGGAGTCGGTATCAGGTGAGAAGGAAGAGTAGATTGTGTACTTACGGGAGGTCTCGTCCCAGAGGGCTTTGCCGATAGCAACGACGTGCTCGCTATCTTTGTTGTTCCAGCCGCAGGCGCCGCGACCTTCGGACGGGCTATCTGTAGAGTTAAGGTAAGTTAATACACCGTCTCTTGATATAGAGTTAGGTAGACATACAGTTGGTAGCCCATCCGTGGTGGACGCCATCGCCACCGCTGCGAGCAGTGAGCTCTAGTTCGCCAGAAGGTGCACGAACTGCGATAGGGGTAGCGACGGCGGATCCGGCTAGGGCGAGTGCCGATAGGGCGATAGAGAGTTTAATAAGGAATTGCATGGTGGTAGGTATGAGTGAGGATGTTTCGGCGTTTGGAGGTTTGGAGTTTGGAAGGTTTGGATGTGGGGGGTAAACGGTGAGCTGTTCGTCTGCTCACTTGCTGTTTATATAACTTTCTAGGTGCCCTCTCCAGCAAAACATTGTCGTATATGTATCCGTACGGTTCACGTGAGCCGTTGTTGTTGCGGGGAATGGGTGGGGATGGTCGATGTAGTTCAAAGTCGGCAGGATGCCGTGTCTAATTTGAGCTGCTCGCCAAGTCGATGGTCCTTGTGATTGAACGAGGAGCTCATGTGAGAATAGGTCTGTGTTCGCGGGGTACCTGTGTGGAGGACGGGCGAAATGAAAGCACAGATTATCCAAATTAGGAATATTGATGTTCAGGGTCCGATTTCAAATCATCTCCCCCACACTGCCAGCGACCATGGTTGACTGGCCAGCGCGAGAAACGTATTATTTCCGCACTTGAAGTGTCTTCTGTTTTGCGTGTTAGAACCTTTCTCGGTGTCGGATTTATCGAAAAGGACTATCTTTGCTTACAGGAGCATGGGCTTAGGAAGATACTCTGTCTTGACGAACCGTTCGATGAGCAAGATTCATCTAATTAGGCAGTACATTTGGAATCAAAGGGACACATGTGCGATGTGCATAACCTATTCTAATCGAAATACAGGTCCAATAGCCAAACCACGAAGGCGCGATGGATGACGTTGACATACTCGCTCGTATGCGCCTCCATCGAAGCGTCTCGGAAGAGACGGTGAATCACGGCATATACCCAAGTATTGAGGAGTGGCCGCGCTACTTTTGATTTTCTGACCTGTTCTAGACATTCCCCAACCCGGAAAACTTCCCAACTCTCCAAGTTTTCACGTCCTCACTTTCGCCTTAATTAAGACAGGGTAGCGGGAAAGAGAAAAAGGCAAACAACTACAAATCAGTGTTCTGTGAACACAACGACTCGAGGAGCATACCGATACAATGAAAGGAATACGACCGAGTTGAGGATATTTCACCCTACTTCTCGGCCATGGCCTCCT